>OZ038320.1:19545398-19626827 GCA_964035795.1 Pterobdella sp. o SKG-2022
ACAACGATTGCAACATCAACGCAAACAACAACTGTTATTATGACAACAACGACAGAAATGTTGTCTAAATCTACGCCAACAGTTACTACTGTAGAAACAACAACGCCAACTACAATTTCTGTAACAACAACTTCATTGGCTACAGCTACAACAGTTTCGACAACGATTGCAACATCAACGCAAACAACAACTGTTATTATGACAACAACGACAGAAATGTTGTCTAAATCTACGCCAACAGTTACTACTGTAGAAACAACAACGCCAACTACAATAACTGTAACAACAACTTCATTGGCTACAGCTACAACAGTTTCGACAACGATTGCAACATCAACGCAAACAACAACTGTTATTATGACAACAACGATAGAAATGTTGTCTAAATCTACGCCAACAGTTACTACTGTAGAAACAACAACGCCAACTACAATAACTGTAACAACAACTTCATTGGCTACAGCTACAACAGTTTCGACAACGATTGCAACATCAACGCAAACAACAACTGTTATTATGACAACAACGACAGAAATGTTGTCTAAATCTACGCCGACAGTTACTACTGTAGAAACAACAACGCCAACTACAATAACTGTAACAACAACTTCATTGGCTACAGCTACAACAGTTTCGACAACGATTGCAACATCAACGCAAACAACAACTGTTATTATGACAACAACGACAGAAATGTTGTCTAAATCTACGCCAACAGTTACTACTGTAGAAACAACAACGCCAACTACAATTTCTGTAACAACAACTTCATTGGCTACAGCTACAACAGTTTCGACAACGATTGCAACATCAACGCAAACAACAACTGTTATTATGACAACAACGACAGAAATGTTGTCTAAATCTACGCCAACAGTTACTACTGTAGAAACAACAACGCCAACTACAATTTCTGTAACAACAACTTCATTGGCTACAGCTACAACAGTTTCGACAACGATTGCAACATTAACGCAAACAACAACTGTTATTATGACAACAACGACAGAAATGTTGTCTAAATCTACGCCAACAGTTACTACTGTAGAAACAACAACGCCAACTACAATAACTGTAACAACAACTTCATTGGCTACAGCTACAACAGTTTCGACAACGATTGCAACATCAACGCAAACAACAACTGTTATTATGACAACAACGACAGAAATGTTGTCTAAATCTACGCCAACAGTTACTACTGTAGAAACAACAACGCCAACTACAATTTCTGTAACAACAACTTCATTGGCTACAGCTACAACAGTTTCGACAACGATTGCAACATCAACGCAAACAACAACTGTTATTATGACAACAACGACAGAAATGTTGTCTAAATCTACGCCAACAGTTACTACTGTAGAAACAACAACGCCAACTACAATAACTGTAACAACAACTTCATTGGCTACAGCTACAACAGTTTCGACAACGATTGCAACATCAACGCAAACAACAACTGTTATTATGACAACAACGACAGAAATGTTGTCTAAATCTACGCCAACAGTTACTACTGTAGAAACAACAACGCCAACTACAATAACTGTAACAACAACTTCATTGGCTACAGCTACAACAGTTTCGACAACGATTGCAACATCAACGCAAACAACAACTGTTATTATGACAACAACGACAGAAATGTTGTCTAAATCTACGCCAACAGTTACTACTGTAGAAACAACAACGCCAACTACAATAACTGTAACAACAACTTCATTGGCTACAGCTACAACAGTTTCGACAACGATTGCAACATCAACGCAAACAACAACTGTTATTATGACAACAACGACAGAAATGTTGTCTAAATCTACGCCAACAGTTACTACTGTAGAAACAACAACGCCAACTACAATAACTGTAACAACAACTTCATTGGCTACAGCTACAACAGTTTCGACAACGATTGCAACATCAACGCAAACAACAACTGTTATTATGACAACAACGACAGAAATGTTGTCTAAATCTACGCCAACAGTTACTACTGTAGAAACAACAACGCCAACTACAATAACTGTAACAACAACTTCATTGGCTACAGCTACAACAGTTTCGACAACGATTGCAACATCAACGCAAACAACAACTGTTATTATGACAACAACGATAGAAATGTTGTCTAAATCTACGCCAACAGTTACTACTGTAGAAACAACAACGCCAACTACAATAACTGTAACAACAACTTCATTGGCTACAGCTACAACAGTTTCGACAACGATTGCAACATCAACGCAAACAACAACTGTTATTATGACAACAACGACAGAAATGTTGTCTAAATCTACGCCAACAGTTACTACTGTAGAAACAACAACGCCAACTACAATAACTGTAACAACAACTTCATTGGCTACAGCTACAACAGTTTCGACAACGATTGCAACATCAACGCAAACAACAACTGTTATTATGACAACAACGATAGAAATGTTGTCTAAATCTACGCCAACAGTTACTACTGTAGAAACAACAACGCCAACTACAATAACTGTAACAACAACTTCATTGGCTACAGCTACAACAGTTTCGACAACGATTGCAACATCAACGCAAACAACAACTGTTATTATGACAACAACGACAGAAATGTTGTCTAAATCTACGCCGACAGTTACTACTGTAGAAACAACAACGCCAACTACAATAACTGTAACAACAACTTCATTGGCTACAGCTACAACAGTTTCGACAACGATTGCAACATCAACGCAAACAACAACTGTTATTATGACAACAACGACAGAAATGTTGTCTAAATCTACGCCAACAGTTACTACTGTAGAAACAACAACGCCAACTACAATTTCTGTAACAACAACTTCATTGGCTACAGCTACAACAGTTTCGACAACGATTGCAACATCAACGCAAACAACAACTGTTATTATGACAACAACGACAGAAATGTTGTCTAAATCTACGCCAACAGTTACTACTGTAGAAACAACAACGCCAACTACAATAACTGTAACAACAACTTTATTGGCTACAGCTACAACAGTTTCGACAACGATTGCAACATCAACGCAAACAACAACTGTTATTATGACAACAACGACAGAAATGTTGTCTAAATCTACGCCAACAGTTACTACTGTAGAAACAACAACGCCAACTACAATAACTGTAACAACAACTTCATTGGCTACAGCTACAACAGTTTCGACAACGATTGCAACATCAACGCAAACAACAACTGTTATTATGACAACAACGACAGAAATGTTGTCTAAATCTACGCCAACAGTTACTACTGTAGAAACAACAACGCCAACTACAATAACTGTAACAACAACTTCATTGGCTACAGCTACAACAGTTTCGACAACGATTGCAACATCAACGCAAACAACAACTGTTATTATGACAACAACGACAGAAATGTTGTCTAAATCTACGCCAACAGTTACTACTGTAGAAACAACAACGCCAACTACAATAACTGTAACAACAACTTTATTGGCTACAGCTACAACAGTTTCGACAACGATTGCAACATCAACGCAAACAACAACTGTTATTATGACAACAACGACAGAAATGATGTCTAAATCTACGCCAACAGTTACTACTGTAGAAACAACAACGCCAACTACAATAACTGTAAGAACAACTTCATTGGCTACAGCTACAACAGTTTCGACAACGATTGCAACATCAACGCAAACAACAACTGTTATTATGACAACAACGACAGAAATGTTGTCTAAATCTACGCCAACAGTTACTACTGTAGAAACAACAACGCCAACTACAATAACTGTAACAACAACTTCATTGGCTACAGCTACAACAGTTTCGACAACGATTGCAACATCAACGCAAACAACAACTGTTATTATGACAACAACGACAGAAATGTTGTCTAAATCTACGCCAACAGTTACTACTGTAGAAACAACAACGCCAACTACAATAACTGTAACAACAACTTTATTGGCTACAGCTACAACAGTTTCGACAACGATTGCAACATCAACGCAAACAACAACTGTTATTATGACAACAACGACAGAAATGTTGTCTAAATCTACGCCAACAGTTACTACTGTAGAAACAACAACGCCAACTACAATAACTGTAACAACAACTTCATTGGCTACAGCTACAACAGTTTCGACAACGATTGCAACATCAACGCAAACAACAACTGTTATTATGACAACAACGACAGAAATGTTGTCTAAATCTACGCCAACAGTTACTACTGTAGAAACAACAACGCCAACTACAATAACTGTAACAACAACTTCATTGGCTACAGCTACAACAGTTTCGACAACGATTGCAACATCAACGCAAACAACAACTGTTATTATGACAACAACGATAGAAATGTTGTCTAAATCTACGCCAACAGTTACTACTGTAGAAACAACAACGCCAACTACAATAACTGTAACAACAACTTCATTGGCTACAGCTACAACAGTTTCGACAACGATTGCAACATCAACGCAAACAACAACTGTTATTATGACAACAACGACAGAAATGTTGTCTAAATCTACGCCGACAGTTACTACTGTAGAAACAACAACGCCAACTACAATAACTGTAACAACAACTTCATTGGCTACAGCTACAACAGTTTCGACAACGATTGCAACATCAACGCAAACAACAACTGTTATTATGACAACAACGACAGAAATGTTGTCTAAATCTACGCCAACAGTTACTACTGTAGAAACAACAACGCCAACTACAATTTCTGTAACAACAACTTCATTGGCTACAGCTACAACAGTTTCGACAACGATTGCAACATCAACGCAAACAACAACTGTTATTATGACAACAACGACAGAAATGTTGTCTAAATCTACGCCAACAGTTACTACTGTAGAAACAACAACGCCAACTACAATTTCTGTAACAACAACTTCATTGGCTACAGCTACAACAGTTTCGACAACGATTGCAACATTAACGCAAACAACAACTGTTATTATGACAACAACGACAGAAATGTTGTCTAAATCTACGCCAACAGTTACTACTGTAGAAACAACAACGCCAACTACAATAACTGTAACAACAACTTCATTGGCTACAGCTACAACAGTTTCGACAACGATTGCAACATTAACGCAAACAACAACTGTTATTATGACAACAACGACAGAAATGTTGTCTAAATCTACGCCAACAGTTACTACTGTAGAAACAACAACGCCAACTACAATAACTGTAACAACAACTTCATTGGCTACAGCTACAACAGTTTCGACAACGATTGCAACATCAACGCAAACAACAACTGTTATTATGACAACAACGACAGAAATGTTGTCTAAATTTACGCCAACAGTTACTACTGTAGAAACAACAACGCCAACTACAATTTCTGTAACAACAACTTCATTGGCTACAGCTACAACAGTTTCGACAACGATTGCAACATCAACGCAAACAACAACTGTTATTATGACAACAACGACAGAAATGTTGTCTAAATCTACGCCAACAGTTACTACTGTAGAAACAACAACGCCAACTACAATAACTGTAAGAACAACTTCATTGGCTACAGCTACAACAGTTTCGACAACGATTGCAACATCAACGCAAACAACAACTGTTATTATGACAACAACGACAGAAATGTTGTCTAAATCTACGCCAACAGTTACTACTGTAGAAACAACAACGCCAACTACAATTTCTGTAACAACAACTTCATTGGCTACAGCTACAACAGTTTCGACAACGATTGCAACATCAACGCAAACAACAACTGTTATTATGACAACAACGACAGAAATGTTGTCTAAATCTACGCCAACAGTTACTACTGTAGAAACAACAACGCCAACTACAATTTCTGTAACAACAACTTCATTGGCTACAGCTACAACAGTTTCGACAACGATTGCAACATCAACGCAAACAACAACTGTTATTATGACAACAACGACAGAAATGTTGTCTAAATCTACGCCAACAGTTACTACTGTAGAAACAACAACGCCAACTACAATAACTGTAACAACAACTTCATTGGCTACAGCTACAACAGTTTCGACAACGATTGCAACATCAACGCAAACAACAACTGTTATTATGACAACAACGACAGAAATGTTGTCTAAATCTACGCCAACAGTTACTACTGTAGAAACAACAACGCCAACTACAATAACTGTAACAACAACTTCATTGGCTACAGCTACAACAGTTTCGACAACGATTGCAACATCAACGCAAACAACAACTGTTATTATGACAACAACGACAGAAATGTTGTCTAAATCTACGCCAACAGTTACTACTGTAGAAACAACAACGCCAACTACAATTTCTGTAACAACAACTTCATTGGCTACAGCTACAACAGTTTCGACAACGATTGCAACATCAACGCAAACAACAACTGTTATTATGACAACAACGACAGAAATGTTGTCTAAATCTACGCCAACAGTTACTACTGTAGAAACAACAACGCCAACTACAATAACTGTAACAACAACTTCATTGGCTACAGCTACAACAGTTTCGACAACGATTGCAACATCAACGCAAACAACAACTGTTATTATGACAACAACGACAGAAATGTTGTCTAAATCTACGCCAACAGTTACTACTGTAGAAACAACAACGCCAACTACAATATCTGTAACAACAACTTCATTGGCTACAGCTACAACAGTTTCGACAACGATTGCAACATCAACGCAAACAACAACTGTTATTATGACAACAACGACAGAAATGTTGTCTAAATCTACGCCAACAGTTACTACTGTAGAAACAACAACGCCAACTACAATTTCTGTAACAACAACTTCATTGGCTACAGCTACAACAGTTTCGACAACGATTGCAACATCAACGCAAACAACAACTGTTATTATGACATTAACGATAGAAATGTTGTCTAAATCTACGCCAACAGTTACTACTGTAGAAACAACAACGCCAACTACAATAACTGTAACAACAACTTCATTGGCTACAGCTACAACAGTTTCGACAACGATTGCAACATCAACGCAAACAACAACTGTTATTATGACAACAACGACAGAAATGTTGTCTAAATCTACGCCAACAGTTACTACTGTAGAAACAACAACGCCAACTACAATAACTGTAACAACAACTTCATTGGCTACAGCTACAACAGTTTCGACAACGATTGCAACATCAACGCAAACAACAACTGTTATTATGACAACAACGACAGAAATGTTGTCTAAATCTACGCCAACAGTTACTACTGTAGAAACAACAACGCCAACTACAATAACTGTAACAACAACTTCATTGGCTACAGCTACAACAGTTTCGACAACGATTGCAACATCAACGCAAACAACAACTGTTATTATGACAACAACGACAGAAATGTTGTCTAAATCTACGCCAACAGTTACTACTGTAGAAACAACAACGCCAACTACAATAACTGTAACAACAACTTCATTGGCTACAGCTACAACAGTTTCGACAACGATTGCAACATCAACGCAAACAACAACTGTTATTATGACAACAACGACAGAAATGTTGTCTAAATCTACGCCAACAGTTACTACTGTAGAAACAACAACGCCAACTACAATAACTGTAACAACAACTTCATTGGCTACAGCTACAACAGTTTCGACAACGATTGCAACATCAACGCAAACAACAACTGTTATTATGACAACAACGACAGAAATGTTGTCTAAATCTACGCCAACAGTTACTACTGTAGAAACAACAACGCCAACTACAATTTCTGTAACAACAACTTCATTGGCTACAGCTACAACAGTTTCGACAACGATTGCAACATCAACGCAAACAACAACTGTTATTATGACAACAACGACAGAAATGTTGTCTAAATCTACGCCAACAGTTACTACTGTAGAAACAACAACGCCAACTACAATAACTGTAACAACAACTTCATTGGCTACAGCTACAACAGTTTCGACAACGATTGCAACATCAACGCAAACAACAACTGTTATTATGACAACAACGACAGAAATGTTGTCTAAATCTACGCCAACAGTTACTACTGTAGAAACAACAACGCCAACTACAATAACTGTAACAACAACTTCATTGGCTACAGCTACAACAGTTTCGACAACGATTGCAACATCAACGCAAACAACAACTGTTATTATGACAACAACGACAGAAATGTTGTCTAAATCTACGCCAACAGTTACTACTGTAGAAACAACAACGCCAACTACAATAACTGTAACAACAACTTCATTGGCTACAGCTACAACAGTTTCGACAACGATTGCAACATCAACGCAAACAACAACTGTTATTATGACAACAACGACAGAAATGTTGTCTAAATCTACGCCAACAGTTACTACTGTAGAAACAACAACGCCAACTACAATAACTGTAACAACAACTTCATTGGCTACAGCTACAACAGTTTCGACAACGATTGCAACATCAACGCAAACAACAACTGTTATTATGACAACAACGACAGAAATGTTGTCTAAATCTACGCCAACAGTTACTACTGTAGAAACAACAACGCCAACTACAATAACTGTAACAACAACTTCATTGGCTACAGCTACAACAGTTTCGACAACGATTGCAACATCAACGCAAACAACAACTGTTATTATGACAACAACGACAGAAATGTTGTCTAAATCTACGCCAACAGTTACTACTGTAGAAACAACAACGCCAACTACAATAACTGTAACAACAACTTCATTGGCTACAGCTACAACAGTTTCGACAACGATTGCAACATCAACGCAAACAACAACTGTTATTATGACAACAACGACAGAAATGTTGTCTAAATCTACGCCAACAGTTACTACTGTAGAAACAACAACGCCAACTACAATAACTGTAACAACAACTTCATTGGCTACAGCTACAACAGTTTCGACAACGATTGCAACATCAACGCAAACAACAACTGTTATTATGACAACAACGACAGAAATGTTGTCTAAATCTACGCCAACAGTTACTACTGTAGAAACAACAACGCCAACTACAATAACTGTAACAACAACTTCATTGGCTACAGCTACAACAGTTTCGACAACGATTGCAACATCAACGCAAACAACAACTGTTATTATGACAACAACGACAGAAATGTTGTCTAAATCTACGCCAACAGTTACTACTGTAGAAACAACAACGCCAACTACAATAACTGTAACAACAACTTCATTGGCTACAGCTACAACAGTTTCGACAACGATTGCAACATCAACGCAAACAACAACTGTTATTATGACAACAACGACAGAAATGTTGTCTAAATCTACGCCAACAGTTACTACTGTAGAAACAACAACGCCAACTACAATAACTGTAACAACAACTTCATTGGCTACAGCTACAACAGTTTCGACAACGATTGCAACATCAACGCAAACAACAACTGTTATTGTGACAACAACGACAGAAATGTTGTCTAAATCTACGCCAACAGTTACTACTGTAGAAACAACAACGCCAACTACAATAACTGTAACAACAACTTCATTGGCTACAGCTACAACAGTTTCGACAACGATTGCAACATCAACGCAAACAACAACTGTTATTATGACAACAACGACAGAAATGTTGTCTAAATCTACGCCAACAGTTACTACTGTAGAAACAACAACGCCAACTACAATTTCTGTAACAACAACTTCATTGGCTACAGCTACAACAGTTTCGACAACGATTGCAACATCAACGCAAACAACAACAGTTATTATGACAACAACGACAGAAAAATTGTCTAAATCTACGCCAACAGTTACTACTGTAGAAACAACAACGCCAACTACAATAACTGTAACAACAACTTCATTGGCTACAGCTACAACAGTTTCGACAACGATTGCAACATCAACGCAAACAACAACTGTTATTATGACAACAACGACAGAAATGTTGTCTAAATCTACGCCAACAGTTACTACTGTAGAAACAACAACGCCAACTACAATAACTGTAACAACAACTTCATTGGCTACAGCTACAACAGTTTCGACAACGATTGCAACATCAACGCAAACAACAACTGTTATTATGACAACAACGACAGAAATGTTGTCTAAATCTACGCCAACAGTTACTACTGTAGAAACAACAACGCCAACTACAATAACTGTAACAACAACTTCATTGGCTACAGCTACAACAGTTTCGACAACGATTGCAACATCAACGCAAACAACAACTGTTATTGTGACAACAACGACAGAAATGTTGTCTAAATCTACGCCAACAGTTACTACTGTAGAAACAACAACGCCAACTACAATAACTGTAAGAACAACTTCATTGGCTACAGCTACAACAGTTTCGACAACGATTGCAACATCAACGCAAACAACAACTGTTATTATGACAACAACGACAGAAATGTTGTCTAAATCTACGCCAACAGTTACTACTGTAGAAACAACAACGCCAACTACAATAACTGTAACAACAACTTCATTGGCTACAGCTACAACAGTTTCGACAACGATTGCAACATCAACGCAAACAACAACTGTTATTATGACAACAACGACAGAAATGTTGTCTAAATCTACGCCAACAGTTACTACTGTAGAAACAACAACGCCAACTACAATAACTGTAACAACAACTTCATTGGCTACAGCTACAACAGTTTCGACAACGATTGCAACATCAACGCAAACAACAACTGTTATTGTGACAACAACGACAGAAATGTTGTCTAAATCTACGCCAACAGTTACTACTGTAGAAACAACAACGCCAACTACAATAACTGTAACAACAACTTCATTGGCTACAGCTACAACAGTTTCGACAACGATTGCAACATCAACGCAAACAACAACTGTTATTATGACAACAACGACAGAAATGTTGTCTAAATCTACGCCAACAGTTACTACTGTAGAAACAACAACGCCAACTACAATTTCTGTAACAACAACTTCATTGGCTACAGCTACAACAGTTTCGACAACGATTGCAACATCAACGCAAACAACAACAGTTATTATGACAACAACGACAGAAAAATTGTCTAAATCTACGCCAACAGTTACTACTGTAGAAACAACAACGCCAACTACAATAACTGTAACAACAACTTCATTGGCTACAGCTACAACAGTTTCGACAACGATTGCAACATCAACGCAAACAACAACTGTTATTATGACAACAACGACAGAAATGTTGTCTAAATCTACGCCAACAGTTACTACTGTAGAAACAACAACGCCAACTACAATAACTGTAACAACAACTTCATTGGCTACAGCTACAACAGTTTCGACAACGATTGCAACATCAACGCAAACAACAACTGTTATTATGACAACAACGACAGAAATGTTGTCTAAATCTACGCCAACAGTTACTACTGTAGAAACAACAACGCCAACTACAATAACTGTAACAACAACTTCATTGGCTACAGCTACAACAGTTTCGACAACGATTGCAACATCAACGCAAACAACAACTGTTATTATGACAACAACGACAGAAATGTTGTCTAAATCTACGCCAACAGTTACTACTGTAGAAACAACAACGCCAACTACAATAACTGTAACAACAACTTCATTGGCTACAGCTACAACAGTTTCGACAACGATTGCAACATCAACGCAAACAACAACTGTTTTTACGACAACAACGACAGAAATGTTGTCTAAATCTACGCCAACAGTTACTACTGTAGAAACAACAACGCCAACTACAATAACTGTAACAACAACTTCATTGGCTACAGCTACAACAGTTTCGACAACGATTGCAACATCAACGCAAACAACAACTGTTATTATGACAACAACGACAGAAATGTTGTCTAAATCTACGCCAACAGTTACTACTGTAGAAACAACAACGCCAACTACAATAACTGTAACAACAACTTCATTGGCTACAGCTACAACAGTTTCGACAGCGATTGCAACATCAACGCAAACAACAACTGTTATTATGACAACAACGACAGAAATGTTGTCTAAATCTACGCCAACAGTTACTACTGTAGAAACAACAACGCCAACTACAATAACTGTAACAACAACTTCATTGGCTACAGCTACAACAGTTTCGACAACGATTGCAACATCAACGCAAACAACAACTGTTATTGTGACAACAACGACAGAAATGTTGTCTAAATCTACGCCAACAGTTACTACTGTAGAAACAACAACGCCAACTACAATAACTGTAACAACAACTTCATTGGCTACAGCTACAACAGTTTCGACAACGATTGCAACATCAACGCAAACAACAACTGTTATTATGACAACAACGACAGAAATGTTGTCTAAATCTACGCCAACAGTTACTACTGTAGAAACAACAACGCCAACTACAATAACTGTAACAACAACTTCATTGGCTACAGCTACAACAGTTTCGACAACGATTGCAACATCAACGCAAACAACAACTGTTATTATGACAACAACGACAGAAATGTTGTCTAAATCTACGCCAACAGTTACTACTGTAGAAACAACAACGCCAACTACAATAACTGTAACAACAACTTCATTGGCTACAGCTACAACAATTTCGACAACGATTGCAACATCAACGCAAACAACAACTGTTATTATGACAACAAAGACAGAAATGTTGTCTAAATCTACGCCAACAGTTACTACTGTAGAAACAACAACGCCAACTACAATAACTGTAACAACAACTTCATTGGCTACAGCTACAACAGTTTCGACAACGATTGCAACATCAACGCAAACAACAACTGTTATTATGACAACAACGACAGAAATGTTGTCTAAATCTACGCCAACAGTTACTACTGTAGAAACAACAACGCCAACTACAATTTCTGTAACAACAACTTCATTGGCTACAGCTACAACAGTTTCGACAACGATTGCAACATCAACGCAAACAACAACTGTTATTATGACAACAACGACAGAAATGTTGTCTAAATCTACGCCAACAGTTACTACTGTAGAAACAACAACGCCAACTACAATAACTGTAACAACAACTTCATTGGCTACAGCTACAACAGTTTCGACAACGATTGCAACATCAACGCAAACAACAACTGTTATTATGACAACAACGACAGAAATGTTGTCTAAATCTACGCCAACAGTTACTACTGTAGAAACAACAACGCCAACTACAATTTCTGTAACAACAACTTCATTGGCTACAGCTACAACAGTTTCGACAACGATTGCAACATCAACGCAAACAACAACTGTTATTATGACAACAACGACAGAAATGTTGTCTAAATCTACGCCAACAGTTACTACTGTAGAAACAACAACGCCAACTACAATTTCTGTAACAACAACTTCATTGGCTACAGCTACAACAGTTTCGACAACGATTGCAACATCAACGCAAACAACAACTGTTATTATGACAACAACGACAGAAATGTTGTCTAAATCTACGCCAACAGTTACTACTGTAGAAACAACAACGCCAACTACAATTTCTGTAACAACAACTTCATTGGCTACAGCTACAACAGTTTCGACAACGATTGCAACATCAACGCAAACAACAACTGTTATTATGACAACAACGACAGAAATGTTGTCTAAATCTACGCCAACAGTTACTACTATAGAAACAACAACGCCAACTACAATAACTGTAAGAACAACTTCATTGGCTACAGCTACAACAGTTTCGACAACGATTGCAACATCAACGCAAACAACAACTGTTATTATGACAACAACGACAGAAATGTTGTCTAAATCTACGCCAACAGTTACTACTGTAGAAACAACAACGCCAACTACAATAACTGTAACAACAACTTCATTGGCTACAGCTACAACAGTTTCGACAACGATTGCAACATCAACGCAAACAACAACTGTTATTATGACAACAACGACAGAAATGTTGTCTAAATCTACGCCAACAGTTACTACTGTAGAAACAACAACGCCAACTACAATAACTGTAACAACAACTTCATTGGCTACAGCTACAACAGTTTCGACAACGATTGCAACATCAACGCAAACAACAACTGTTATTATGACAACAACGACAGAAATGTTGTCTAAATCTACGCCAACAGTTACTACTGTAGAAACAACAACGCCAACTACAATTTCTGTAACAACAACTTCATTGGCTACAGCTACAACAGTTTCGACAACGATTGCAACATCAACGCAAACAACAACAGTTATTATGACAACAACGACAGAAAAATTGTCTAAATCTACGCCAACAGTTACTACTGTAGAAACAACAACGCCAACTACAATAACTGTAACAACAACTTCATTGGCTACAGCTACAACAGTTTCGACAACGATTGCAACATCAACGCAAACAACAACTGTTATTATGACAACAACGACAGAAATGTTGTCTAAATCTACGCCAACAGTTACTACTGTAGAAACAACAACGCCAACTACAATTTCTGTAACAACAACTTCATTGGCTACAGCTACAACAGTTTCGACAACGATTGCAACATCAACGCAAACAACAACAGTTATTATGACAACAACGACAGAAAAATTGTCTAAATCTACGCCAACAGTTACTACTGTAGAAACAACAACGCCAACTACAATAACTGTAACAACAACTTCATTGGCTACAGCTACAACAGTTTCGACAGCGATTGCAACATCAACGCAAACAACAACTGTTATTATGACAACAACGACAGAAATGTTGTCTAAATCTACGCCAACAGTTACTACTGTAGAAACAACAACGCCAACTACAATAACTGTAACAACAACTTCATTGGCTACAGCTACAACAGTTTCGACAACGATTGCAACATCAACGCAAACAACAACTGTTATTGTGACAACAACGACAGAAATGTTGTCTAAATCTACGCCAACAGTTACTACTGTAGAAACAACAACGCCAACTACAATAACTGTAACAACAACTTCTTTGGCTACAGCTACAACAGTTTCGACAACGATTGCAACATCAACGCAAACAACAACTGTTATTATGACAACAAAGACAGAAATGTTGTCTAAATCTACGCCAACAGTTACTACTGTAGAAACAACAACGCCAACTACAATTTCTGTAACAACAACTTCATTGGCTACAGCTACAACAGTTTCGACAACGATTGCAACATCAACGCAAACAACAACTGTTATTATGACAACAACGACAGAAATGTTGTCTAAATCTACGCCAACAGTTACTACTGTAGAAACAACAACGCCAACTACAATAACTGTAACAACAACTTCATTGGCTACAGCTACAACAATTTCGACAACGATTGCAACATCAACGCAAACAACAACTGTTATTATGACAACAAAGACAGAAATGTTGTCTAAATCTACGCCAACAGTTACTACTGTAGAAACAACAACGCCAACTACAATAACTGTAACAACAACTTCATTGGCTACAGCTACAACAGTTTCGACAACGATTGCAACATCAACGCAAACAACAACTGTTATTATGACAACAACGACAGAAATGTTGTCTAAATCTACGCCAACAGTTACTACTGTAGAAACAACAACGCCAACTACAATTTCTGTAACAACAACTTCATTGGCTACAGCTACAACAGTTTCGACAACGATTGCAACATCAACGCAAACAACAACAGTTATTATGACAACAACGACAGAAAAATTGTCTAAATCTACGCCAACAGTTACTACTGTAGAAACAACAACGCCAACTACAATAACTGTAACAACAACTTCATTGGCTACAGCTACAACAGTTTCGACAACGATTGCAACATCAACGCAAACAACAACTGTTATTATGACAACAACGACAGAAATGTTGTCTAAATCTACGCCAACAGTTACTACTGTAGAAACAACAACGCCAACTACAATTTCTGTAACAACAACTTCATTGGCTACAGCTACAACAGTTTCGACAACGATTGCAACATCAACGCAAACAACAACAGTTATTATGACAACAACGACAGAAAAATTGTCTAAATCTACGCCAACAGTTACTACTGTAGAAACAACAACGCCAACTACAATAACTGTAACAACAACTTCATTGGCTACAGCTACAACAGTTTCGACAGCGATTGCAACATCAACGCAAACAACAACTGTTATTATGACAACAACGACAGAAATGTTGTCTAAATCTACGCCAACAGTTACTACTGTAGAAACAACAACGCCAACTACAATAACTGTAACAACAACTTCATTGGCTACAGCTACAACAGTTTCGACAACGATTGCAACATCAACGCAAACAACAACTGTTATTGTGACAACAACGACAGAAATGTTGTCTAAATCTACGCCAACAGTTACTACTGTAGAAACAACAACGCCAACTACAATAACTGTAACAACAACTTCTTTGGCTACAGCTACAACAGTTTCGACAACGATTGCAACATCAACGCAAACAACAACTGTTATTATGACAACAACGACAGAAATGTTGTCTAAATCTACGCCAACAGTTACTACTGTAGAAACAACAACGCCAACTACAATAACTGTAACAACAACTTCATTGGCTACAGCTACAACAGTTTCGACAACGATTGCAACATCAACGCAAACAACAACTGTTATTATGACAACAACGACAGAAATGTTGTCTAAATCTACGCCAACAGTTACTACTGTAGAAACAACAACGCCAACTACAATAACTGTAACAACAACTTCATTGGCTACAGCTACAACAATTTCGACAACGATTGCAACATCAACGCAAACAACAACTGTTATTATGACAACAAAGACAGAAATGTTGTCTAAATCTACGCCAACAGTTACTACTGTAGAAACAACAACGCCAACTACAATTTCTGTAACAACAACTTCATTGGCTACAGCTACAACAGTTTCGACAACGATTGCAACATCAACGCAAACAACAACTGTTATTATGACAACAACGACAGAAATGTTGTCTAAATCTACGCCAACAGTTACTACTGTAGAAACAACAACGCCAACTACAATAACTGTAAGAACAACTTCATTGGCTACAGCTACAACAGTTTCGACAACGATTGCAACATCAACGCAAACAACAACTGTTATTATGACAACAACGACAGAAATGTTGTCTAAATCTACGCCAACAGTTACTACTGTAGAAACAACAACGCCAACTACAATTTCTGTAACAACAACTTCATTGGCTACAGCTACAACAGTTTCGACAACGATTGCAACATCAACGCAAACAACAACTGTTATTATGACAACAACGACAGAAATGTTGTCTAAATCTACGCCAACAGTTACTACTGTAGAAACAACAACGCCAACTACAATAACTGTAACAACAACTTCATTGGCTACAGCTACAACAGTTTCGACAACGATTGCAACATCAACGCAAACAACAACTGTTATTGTGACAACAACGACAGAAATGTTGTCTAAATCTACGCCAACAGTTACTACTGTAGAAACAACAACGCCAACTACAATAACTGTAACAACAACTTCTTTGGCTACAGCTACAACAGTTTCGACAACGATTGCAACATCAACGCAAACAACAACTGTTATTATGACAACAACGACAGAAATGTTGTCTAAATCTACGCCAACAGTTACTACTGTAGAAACAACAACGCCAACTACAATAACTGTAACAACAACTTCATTGGCTACAGCTACAACAGTTTCGACAACGATTGCAACATCAACGCAAACAACAACTGTTATTATGACAACAACGACAGAAATGTTGTCTAAATCTACGCCAACAGTTACTACTGTAGAAACAACAACGCCAACTACAATAACTGTAACAACAACTTCATTGGCTACAGCTACAACAATTTCGACAACGATTGCAACATCAACGCAAACAACAACTGTTATTATGACAACAAAGACAGAAATGTTGTCTAAATCTACGCCAACAGTTACTACTGTAGAAACAACAACGCCAACTACAATTTCTGTAACAACAACTTCATTGGCTACAGCTACAACAGTTTCGACAACGATTGCAACATCAACGCAAACAACAACTGTTATTATGACAACAACGACAGAAATGTTGTCTAAATCTACGCCAACAGTTACTACTGTAGAAACAACAACGCCAACTACAATAACTGTAAGAACAACTTCATTGGCTACAGCTACAACAGTTTCGACAACGATTGCAACATCAACGCAAACAACAACTGTTATTATGACAACAACGACAGAAATGTTGTCTAAATCTACGCCAACAGTTACTACTGTAGAAACAACAACGCCAACTACAATTTCTGTAACAACAACTTCATTGGCTACAGCTACAACAGTTTCGACAACGATTGCAACATCAACGCAAACAACAACTGTTATTATGACAACAACGACAGAAATGTTGTCTAAATCTACGCCAACAGTTACTACTGTAGAAACAACAACGCCAACTACAATTTCTGTAACAACAACTTCATTGGCTACAGCTACAACAGTTTCGACAACGATTGCAACATCAACGCAAACAACAACTGTTATTATGACAACAACGACAGAAATGTTGTCTAAATCTACGCCAACAGTTACTACTGTAGAAACAACAACGCCAACTACAATAACTGTAACAACAACTTCATTGGCTACAGCTACAACAGTTTCGACAACGATTGCAACATCAACGCAAACAACAACTGTTTTTATGACAACAACGACAGAAATGTTGTCTAAATCTACGCCAACAGTTACTACTGTAGAAACAACAACGCCAACTACAATAACTGTAAGAACAACTTCATTGGCTACAGCTACAACAGTTTCGACAACGATTGCAACATCAACGCAAACAACAACTGTTATTATGACAACAACGACAGAAATGTTGTCTAAATCTACGCCAACAGTTACTACTGTAGAAACAACAACGCCAACTACAATAACTGTAACAACAACTTCATTGGCTACAGCTACAACAATTTCGACAACGATTGCAACATCAACGCAAACAACAACTGTTATTATGACAACAAAGACAGAAATGTTGTCTAAATCTACGCCAACAGTTACTACTGTAGAAACAACAACGCCAACTACAATTTCTGTAACAACAACTTCATTGGCTACAGCTACAACAGTTTCGACAACGATTGCAACATCAACGCAAACAACAACTGTTATTATGACAACAACGACAGAAATGTTGTCTAAATCTACGCCAACAGTTACTACTGTAGAAACAACAACGCCAACTACAATTTCTGTAACAACAACTTCATTGGCTACAGCTACAACAGTTTCGACAACGATTGCAACATCAACGCAAACAACAACAGTTATTATGACAACAACGACAGAAAAATTGTCTAAATCTACGCCAACAGTTACTACTGTAGAAACAACAACGCCAACTACAATAACTGTAACAACAACTTCATTGGCTACAGCTACAACAGTTTCGACAGCGATTGCAACATCAACGCAAACAACAACTGTTATTATGACAACATCGACAGAAATGTTGTCTAAATCTACGCCAACAGTTACTACTGTAGAAACAACAACGCCAACTACAATAACTGTAACAACAACTTCATTGGCTACAGCTACAACAGTTTCGACAGCGATTGCAACATCAACGCAAACAACAACTGTTATTATGACAACAACGACAGAAATGTTGTCTAAATCTACGCCAACAGTTACTACTGTAGAAACAACAACGCCAACTACAATAACTGTAACAACAACTTCATTGGCTACAGCTACAACAATTTCGACAACGATTGCAACATCAACGCAAACAACAACTGTTATTATGACAACAAAGACAGAAATGTTGTCTAAATCTACGCCAACAGTTACTACTGTAGAAACAACAACGCCAACTACAATAACTGTAACAACAACTTCATTGGCTACAGCTACAACAGTTTCGACAACGATTGCAACATCAACGCAAACAACAACTGTTTTTATGACAACAACGACAGAAATGTTGTCTAAATCTACGCCAACAGTTACTACTGTAGAAACAACAACGCCAACTACAATTTCTGTAACAACAACTTCATTGGCTACAGCTACAACAGTTTCGACAACGATTGCAACATCAACGCAAACAACAACAGTTATTATGACAACAACGACAGAAAAATTGTCTAAATCTACGCCAACAGTTACTACTGTAGAAACAACAACGCCAACTACAATAACTGTAACAACAACTTCATTGGCTACAGCTACAACAGTTTCGACAGCGATTGCAACATCAACGCAAACAACAACTGTTATTATGACAACAACGACAGAAATGTTGTCTAAATCTACGCCAACAGTTACTACTGTAGAAACAACAACGCCAACTACAATAACTGTAACAACAACTTCATTGGCTACAGCTACAACAGTTTCGACAACGATTGCAACATCAACGCAAACAACAACTGTTATTATGACAACAACGACAGAAATGTTGTCTAAATCTACGCCAACAATTACTACTGTAGAAACAACAACGCCAACTACAATAACTGTAACAACAACTTCATTGGCTACAGCTACAACAGTTTCGACAACGATTGCAACATCAACGCAAACAACAACTGTTATTATGAGTTTGTTTTATAGAAGATTCAACAAAATAAATAATCCGCTAGGGTGCACTGAATCTCGTAATATTATTTCTATAGAATCTTTTCAATTGGAATCTTTTGAACTAATACGTGTTCAAGCTTTAATTAATTTTTCAAACTTTTATTAAATCTTTTCAACATTAATTTTTTTTATACAAAAACCTGCTGAATTTATATATTAATTTTTTAATATTAAAAAAACAATTTTAATATAAATGAAATAAAAATGGATTTTATTGAACTATAAATAATTTTAGTTCGATTGCAAAAAAATCAAAAAATGTATAAAACTTCAATCTTTAAAGCATTTGTTTTAAAATTGAATTTTTTGGAAAAAAACTTTTTGCGTTTATAATAAAGTGTTAAATTGTTTTTCCATCACTTTTCCTCTCCGAGACCGTCAAAACATTATTAACTAACAAAGCGAAAAAGTATTGCTGCCAAAAAATTTGTATAAAAGTCGAACGGTTTTTCATAATAACTCAGTATTATATATATTGATAAAGATATACAAAGTTTTTGCTCAAAGCATCATGCTTTTTGGTTGCAGCACGTAAGTTAGGCATAAAGGAATGGTAATATCATTGGTTAATTTTAACCGAAGAATAATTTATCATGGATTTAGGATTTTCTGGTCAAACGCATGATAACAGAAACCGTAAATGCTCTGGTTGAACCAGGCTCTCAAGTCGTGACAAGGCGACGCTGGCAAATGTTAGGCCATATTCTGCTCAAGCCAAACTTCCATCAAATGCCTCGAAACGAAAAATGCAAAGCGTAGAAGACCCAGCATCATGGAAACTGGAGGAAAGCCGTACATCGGCGAACAAAGAGCTTTGAATATATTTGCACATTCTTTTTTGTCTTTTTTGAGACTTTTAATGTTTTCTTTGTGAACTCTTATAAATAATAATATATTTATACATACATACATACATACATACATACATACATACATACATACATACATACATACATACATACATACATACATACATACATACATACATACATACATACATACATACATACATACATACATACATACATACATACATACATACATACATACATACATACATACATACATACATACATACATAAATACATACATACATACATACATACGAGTCAAAAGGTATTCATAGGTTAGTTTGATATAAATTTTGATTTCGTAAAGTCTATAAGTTTTAACTTACATGGGCATCACTAACCGATTAATTTTCTATGTTGATTTAAAATATTGGATCAATTTATTTGAAGATTTTTTTTCCTTATAATGCTTCAATAATATTTTTGCGCCATTACAAAAGAAAAGCCATTAAATACAGAGCCAATTACAAGAAAACAATGATATTTCCCTACGATATGATTGCGGGTAGAAGAGGTCTATGTAAAAAACTTGATAAAAAAAATCAATTATGAAGATTAGTTTTAGAAAAAAAATAAAGCAACTGCAAATATATTATTGAAGCTCAACATAAAATGGAAAAAAGAGGAATGAAATCAATGGTGGAAGTTTTGTTGAAATCTGGCAGAAAATCTAACAAATTGAGACGTCAAGTAAAAAAAATTTTCAAAGCAAAAATACTTAAGAGTTGTCAATCAAAACTTACAAACAAATAATTGAGGTGAGACTAAAAATACAAAACGATTAAGCATCAAAAAATGGTAAACTAAAAGCAGATTACACGTAGATGGATGATAAAAAGATAAAGAAGATATAAGCTTGGGAAATGCTTATAGCTACAAAGCAACAATTAGATAGTTTTTTGAAGTATAAGTTGAATAGTTGCAAATTTTGAATATTTTCAAAATTTCAATGTTTTTTAAACGAACTAAATTGTACTTTTTTGTTATTTCGAAGGATTTTCTCTAGCAGTAATTCATTTGAAGTCGTTAAAAAAACATAAATTATTCATAAACTCAGAAAAAGTCTCTTTCATTATTGCTTATCCATAAAATAAAGAAACATTTTTCCCAGTTAATCTCAATATTCAAAGACTTTTCTCCACAAGTGAGGCTCAAACACTCATAGGGCATCAAGAGAAGAGAAGTTGTTGAGCATATTCACTATCTGATTCAGTTTTCATCTTTTATGAGTTTTCAAAAGAAATAAAAAAATTTAATGAAAATTGAACGTAAAAAAAGATTGTTTTAAAAGAAGCAGGCACTTTGAATAGAAAGCAAGCATTAAATCTCAGTTAACATTCTCTTCTTTCTCGTTCGTAATTTTGCAAACTGAGACTTCAAAAAGAAGGCTTTGTATGAATAGAAAGATGTCACAAACGCCATCAAATAACAATAACCCCCCAAAAAAGCTTTGCCATTGGAGAGTACTTCAAGCAACTTATGATTGTTAAAACACTTTACCTTTACAAGCTATTTATTTTTTAGTTAAATGCTACTTTTAAAAAAAGTTGTTTTCTCAAAGAAAAGTCATTCGCATTTAAAATTCACTTTCATGAACTAGATTCCATTACCTTTTTTAAAGTATTCAATAAACAAAATTAGAATAAATGATACCGCATATGAGAGAATATGGAAAACGAATTTAGAGCAAGAATTTCCATTGAAATAATTATATTAAAGATACTTTCTTTCAATAACGACTGGAATAACAAAATTATTTTGGTATGCTCATAAAACGCACTAAAATGTCCAAGAATGTCACAGCATATGTTTGAGCACAATTTTGAATGATTGTAAAGTATTCTTGAATTTAATCGTCAGTATCTTTTCAAAACTATTCTTAATCACAATTAAAACCGCCATCAATTAATTCAACTCTGCTACACAAAAACATTCATCAACGCCAAGTCTTTTTCCCAGAGAAATTAGTTTCAACCAGAGCCAAAACAACCAATATTATTAATATGCAATACCCAGTTGCTGACTGAGTTTTTCAGACAAGCTTGAAATCAATGAGAGTTATTCTTTTAGGATGCTATAAACCAACTTAAATTTTTTGATTGATTATGAAAAAAATTCATGGGTGCAACTTGAATAGAAAAAAGATAATAAAATGAAGGTTGAGAAACAAGCGATGAAGTTGAAAAGGCTGCTTTGTGGAGCTGTTATTGGAAAGGAAAAGATCTGGAAAAGCCTTTAAATATTTTGATGGAGTGGAGGTTTTATAGATAAAAAGAATGACTATGTTTGAGCTTTGTGATCTCTGCGTAAGTGGTAAAAAATGCAAGCACAAAAATAGTTATCAACTTGAAAAAAAATTCAATAAATAAACATTCCTAATGAAAATTAAAAATTTAAGAAATAAAGCATCCAATTGGCAAAAAAATGATTTTTTTAAAGAAAGTATAATTGACAGTTCTGACAAGTCAAAGAGGAAATTTTGTACACAAAATGTTGACATGAAATTTGAATAATTTTCAAAAATTTTTTTTATAAAGAAATTTCGATAAATTTTTTTTTTCAAACCTACTCAAAGTTTGTAAAACATATAGAATTTTGATGGAAATTTTTGATATAAAAAAAGTTTTAGTTTTTATAAAAGATTTTGAAAAAATATATCTGTTAATGGTAAAATTGACAGTGTCATTTAAAACAAAATCATTTATTTAGAATATATTTTATGTGAAAACTTGAAAAAACAAAAAAATTTATGATAAATTATCTAAAGGTATTATCAACTTGAAATAAATAAAACATTGAAATACTTATAGAAACTCTAGATGACTATTTAGTTGCTCCTTCACTTTTGCAGACACCAAGCCCCGATAGAGAAGTTAAATTACATAATGATTTTGGGATATATAAGTGGAATTGAATGTAATAAAAAACATATTCCAAATATTTTGAATAGAAACTATACGTTAATGGTAGTAAAAGTGAACCATCTCTTACAACTGGCTTTGGAGAAGGGTTAAGGTTTCATGGGTGACTTGAATGTGCAAGCGCAAAGTTGATTGTGCAAATTAAAATATTAAATAGTGTATTTTCAAAAAACTTAATTTTTCATATTATTATGTTTGTTTTAGTGCAAAGACTTCATACAAGCGAGTGTCCTATAGACTGTGATGTCTACACAAGCGAGCCTCCAATTGATTGGAGAGTGGTTCTTTCAAATACTTTGCCACGCAATGAAGCCATCAAAATTTCAATAAAATTTTCTTTCTATAAATTTCATGAAATACATCAACTCAGTTCAGATTTATTCTATTAAACAAACTCAAGTTATTTATCTTAACCAAACTTCAATCAATTTGACTTGCACATGCGCTGGTAGAAAAGGTATTAAATAATTGAAAAGGTTTTAACCAGCTTGAAATACTATCATTATTTCAGTATGATGAAGTACAATAGCCTGAATCTCAAAGTGTCATCTAATTAATACTTTGTGTTTGTTGCTCTTACTTTATTATTTCAGTAGTTTTTAATTTTCATAATTCAATAATAAAATTTAAAATTTAAATTAAATGTTTATAATTAAAAACTGTATAAAAGATTGATGACTTTGAAAACCCTTTAAGATATTGCTTTTCCGCTCACCATCCATTTGTTCAATTTTCATTTGTTCACATTTATTCGTTCCAAGTTCTTTGATTGATAAATTGTAGAAGCGATTTTTATACATTTAGAATCTGAAACAGACATGCAAAGAAGTATTCCTATTTTTAAAGACATCGCAAGCATCTAGTATATAATTTCAGTTTTTTTCATCAAAAAATAAAAATTTCAAAGATAATTTATTTTTAAAAAACTAAATTTTTCAATAAGTACAATAATATTTTTTGTCAATACTTTTCACTGAGACATTTGAACTAACTGTTTCATAAAAATATAAGAAATATAATCAAAATTATTATCTTTACTTTGAAAAACAACAATGATTTGATTATATTCTATTTAATGCCTCAAAAGCTTGCAAAAAATGCAGAAAAAAATATACGATAGAGATGAAGGTGTTTCTACAGAGCTCAATTAAATTTAACCTAGACAGTTCTCTATAACGAGTTATACCCTTGCAAAGAGCATTCAACTATTTGTGCCTATTACAAGACTCATTCCCCTATTATTTAATTTTTTTTTGAGCTCTTATATAGTAGTATTGATGCATTTTCACAATAAAATTAATTATTCAATTTTTTAACTCAGTTCTATGATTTTTGATTAAAACAGTATTTTTTTTCCCAATAGACTTTTGAAACAAAGTAAAAAATTACTTATTTATTTTTAAAAATTCTATAAATATTAAATCTTTGCAAACTACTATTAATAATACATAAATAGTACAATGAAAAATAATTAGTAGACTACAGGAAAAATACAAAAGCACCAACCTGCGAAATGCACATGCAGCTTGCTCTCAGGCCTGAAAATCTGCACGTATTGGGGACAATTTGGTGCGAAATCTTTGACTGCCCACGATCGTAAGATAGTGTGTTGATCCTGGAGGTTTTGATATATATTCTCGAGTTTAAGCTTTTTACAGCATTAAATGCATCTTTTGTATATAAAATTTTTCTGTAAAGTTAAATGAGATACATATGTTCATTTCAGATTTTGGTATAAAATGGCTTAAAAAAAATGGTAGAACTTTTTCCTTATTGAATAGTTAAAACTATTTATTAAAGATTCATACATATTAATGAATAAATTATCTATCATAAAAGCAATTACTTGGGTTTTCAGCGGTGAGTGAAATTTTTATGCAATACTGACGATAAATTTTTCGTAATATCGGATAAGAAGGATACAAAGTTCTAATAAATTCTCACACAATTTAATGTAAATTTCATTAAATGGTTTGATATTCATCTCAAAAATCTTCTTGTTTGATTGCGTAATATTTGATGGTGCGTGATTGTAGATACAGATTTCCGTTTTGGTATTTTATCCTAGGTCTGCAAGTTTAAACGTTTCAAATGCCAAAAATCCTAAAAACGTCGTTCATTAAAACATGTTATTTATGTTCAAAAATTTCTAATTTTATTTCAAAAATACTTTAGTCGAATTTCACCGAATAACTTCATAAATAAAGTTTGGGATTAATCTTATGGAAAAACAATTAAAGAGCGAGATCCAGCGATTACAAATATGATAAATGAGAGAACCATTATGAATTTAATATGATAAATTTCGGCGTTTTTAATTTTATTTGGCAATTGAGATTAATCTATCAATGTCATCATTATAATCTAGATGTTACGTTTTGGCTTATTAATTTCTTCATTGTTTTACAAATGCCCATTATTTAAATAATTATAGTATTGCCTGCTTTTTCTCTTTGATTAATAGTAAGAGTTCCTTTGATTTAAAAACTTCTCAACTCTATACCAATATTTTTAAAATACTACTGTCAAGCTGTCAAAAAGCAAATAGTTAATGAAAATGTTTAAAAATGAGAAAACACTTACTCTGAACATCAAACGTTAATGGAATAATTAAGATATATTTTCACTAATAAGAATCTCATTGACCAAAACCTCAGTTGTGATTAGAATACCCCAACAAAAACTGTTTAGAAAAATGTTCTATTAAGGCTTTACTTTTACACATTTTTTAACATGTGCAAACAATTTTCTGATTTTATAAGCCATAGACGCTCGCGTTTTTATTCAAGTTTCCTATCAACTTCACTTTTGTTTTATAGAAAAGTTCAATCAACTTCTCAGAATGTTTATTCCAATTGGGAGTATTTTAATATTTTGCAGTTTTTGATATCTATTAGCAATTTAGGTGCATTGGAAATTTTATTAAAAATTGAAATGGTTTTTTATTTTTCCAAGAAGTATTTGAGTTTCATGGATAAGTTGTGAGTTATGAAATGATATAAGAATGAGATGGAGTGAAATTTTTAATGAATCCGACTGAAACCTAATCCTATTTAAAAATTTTGGTTTTTTTGAAAACTATGAAGTATTACTTGATAATGTAAGTTAGCCTTACGAAAAGCCTCGTGTCATTCAATAAATACTTTGTGTTTGTTGTTCTTACTTTGGACTCAGGTTATTGTACTTCATTAAGGTTTCTGATCACTGAAGGCACAGTAAAAAACTTTGTTAATTAACCGAAGACACGGCTATCACAAAAAAGAACTGCTAAAGGCGATTAATGGCACAGAAAAAATGTCAGAAAAGGGTGAAAAAGTTCGATTTATAACTAGCATATCTGATGAAATAGAATTTGAATATAACACTTGATCTACCTTCTAAATGAATGCATAAAAGTAGAAGGATTTCAATGTATTCCATTTTCGAAATCAGAAGTTTTTTGGTATCTATGAAAAATCTTGCCGTAACAGGGTTTAAAACTATAACAACGGAGATGCAAAAAAAATGGGCAAAAAATTTGAGTTATAAAAAATAGTTGCCACTATTAGGATTTAAAAAAAGTTTTATATGAAGAAGTTATAGCTGATTAGTACTCGAGATATTTCAATTGGTATTCATGAATTATTAAATTGATAAGAACGCATGTCTTTGATTTTTTTTTCTTATCTCACTATAATCTATTTTCAATGATATTTCCAGCATCAAAGCTGAAAAATTACCATTCAATAGAAGATCAAGTTGTGGAATGATGTTGAATGAAAAACGATCATAGAAACAATTTTTCGTTATAAAAAATTAATTTAAATTTAGTTAAACTTCTGATCAATGTGGAAAATTTGAAAGGTGTTTAAAGTGATATAAATGTTTTGAACTCTTTTTGAATAAATAAATAATTCTAATTTATTACATTGTACGAAAACTAATTTAGAAACATAATATTTGTTTTCAACGTCATGGAAATGTTATGAAACAGAAAAATGTATGAAAAAATTGTTTTTCCAATATTTTTACCTAAAATTTTTTTTCAACGAATCATTCGACAAAGTATTATTTATAAAATTAGATTTGCATAAATATTTTAAAAAAACTGTATCAAAAATTTAATTTAAAAAATTAAATTCTTATAAAAATTTTCAAAATAAAATAAAGACACTTTTTAGAGACTTTTTTTCAAAACTAATTTTCGAATGAAACAACTCGAAGATTATGTACCAGCTAAAAAATCGAAATGAAATTTTTTTATAAGCCATACGTGAATTTTTCAAATATGAGCTGGAAAAAACCAGAAATCTGCGAAACAACGAATTATAAAAATGCATCTCGTTTGAAAATCAAACTATTGATAAAAGAAAGCTTGGAAAAAAAACTTCAGTAGAAATAGCTTTCAATGATCCGCAGCTGAAGATAGACAAAAATGTTTAAAATTCTTCACTGAAGAAACTAAGATCAATAGAAAGGAAGTGCCCGTTGAAGAAGGCATGTATTAAATAACCAACTAGTTATTGATCTTAAAATGTCCTAATTACATTCCTTGATCAGATTACTATCTAAACCTACTCAAAATCAATATTCTAATTTTTTAAAAACATCTTAATGTTCTTGAAAAGTTTTTCAACAATTTTTAACGTTGCTTTATGAGAGATTTTCAGTACATTTAATAAGCAAAAACAGCTATAATTTTCGATAAGTGTAGCCTTATCATAAAACGTTAGCAAATTTCATATTAAAGTTTCATAATGAACTTAAACTACAAAAGTTATAGCTATTTTTGTTGTCTTCATAAATGTATAAAATTCCCATAAATCGACATAAAAATTTTAGAAAATTTACCAGAATCTAGTGTTTTTAACTATTTTATTTTTTTGACTATTTTTATTTCTAAAGATTCTTTTTTATAAAATAACTTTCTTCAAAGATGTAATATTTTTTTTCGCCCTAACTTCCAATAAAACAAAAACATTTGAACTATTAGAAATTAAGCATCAAAACTAAAATTAACACATCCTACAAAAACCTGAAAGCGTTCTAACTTATTAATTTTAGTTGACTCATCGAGTATTTAAAGATAAACTCAATAGTGAAAACTGCACTGACCGCAGCAGTTTTGTCGTTGTAATTCCTGGCCGCTATGATGAAGCAAGCTTCGGCGTCCTGCATTCTAGAGTGGTGGTCGTTTGATAACTGAATATTATAATAAAAAAATAACTACTTGCAGTTTATGATTTAATTTTTTTTTTTGATAATAAGCATTAAAATATTTGCAATTCCTAGTTTTAAGCTTTTCTATGATGCGAATAAATTTGCATTTAATATAGAAATTCCAATGCTCAAAAACTTATTAAATCTTTTACTCCAAGATGATACATCAATATAAACCAAATGTTTTAATAACCATTTCAATAGAAGATTTTTAATGCTTCATGGAATCCTTAAATGGAAACCATGGTTCCTTTTCAATCCCATCACTCATCTTGCCTTTCATCTTTTATATTCATATTCCCGTTTGATCCATTGCTTTTACTTTTATTTTAAAAATATTTGAGAATCCTTGCTATTCAAATTCCCAGTTTATTTTTAAAATTTGGAATTCAAACTAGCTAAATAGACTTTTCGGCATTTTTGTTTTTATGTCTTCTATAAAACATTTTTCATTTTAAAAAATTTTTTGAGACTTAATTGAAAGAAAAATACTTTTAAAAGGTTGAATAGTAATTATGCTTTTAAAAAGTCATGAATGTTCTAAATATTCACAATGATTAAGCAAAAACTTTATCAAAAAGCTTTAAACAATCAATAATTTTCTTTTGTGTTTCACGGGTTGATTCATTTTTTTAATATCAATATATTATAAACTTCAAATCTAACACTGTTTTTAAGTAATTAATTGCTAAAAAAACTAGTAATTTAGTATACTATTTATCGGATTTCTCACTAATGAAAAACCTTCCTCGAGGAATCAACAAGGCAATTAACAGAGCATTCAACATATATGAGCCTGGCAAAATAATTAAAATATCATGTAAATGGGAGCATTCTGTATTAAAACAACTTTTTACAGTGTAAATATTATTATCCTTTTTGATAGACTTGCTCATGGTTTTGGCTGATATTAAGAAAAAAGCGGCAAATGATTGTTTCTAATATGCAATATTTATGAGTGAAAATTTGTAATACAATTTTAAAAAATATTCATTTCAATTCTCATTTTTTTCAAAAAATGGCTTTTAATGTCTAGTTTTGAATTTAATAAAAATTTTCAAAATTCAAAATAGTAAAATATAACCGTATGAATCTTGACCAAATTTTATAAGTAATTTTATAAAAGCAATGTTACACACGAACAAATAATCAGCAGTCTCTAATGACATCAATTCTCAAACCCATAATTATTTGGTTGGATATATTCTGCTCTGGATAGCCATATAGTGAAATTTAAAGTTAATATCATGTAAATTCAAAATAATAATACATTTTTTACAAATATTTGTTGCTCAAAATTCGATAAATTTATGTTATAATACTGATGTTGTATCGTGTGTTACACGCTTTTGGCAGCTCTCGTTAGAATTGCTTTCAGCTCTTAATAATATTAAGAGCACATTATAAAAACTCAATAAAAAAGCTTTGAACGACCAAATAGAGTTTTTATGATTTTTGACTAGAAATAATGTGTTTTTCATGCAATGTCGGAGGGCTTCCATGCAATAACTCTTCCAAGCAACATTTGTTTTTTTTCATATTTAATAATATCTGAAATATACTGAAATTTATGATGATTTGTACTGGAAGTGGTTTGAAATATATCAGTTCAAACATGAACTGACAAACCTCAATCAACAAGCGATAAAAAGAAAGCGCTTAATTATTGTTTATATAGGAAAAATTTTATTGAATTTACAGTTTTCATTCTAAAAACACGTTAACATTTCTTCTTAACTCAATAAGAAATATTATTTCTGACAAAACCTCAATGAACACCTGCATCTGGACAGATCCGTGTCCTTGAGGGCAGACCCCTTGATGTATATAACTCTGGCCGCCCATATAGGCACCTGGTTCACCGGATGGTATTGTTATCATTAATAACATTAACTATTATTATTAACTTAATATAAGTTTACATGCTTATATTATCATTTATATTCTGAGTGGCTTTTTATTTCAGTTTGATAGTTTGTATCAAAGTTTTTGAAATCGAGTTTTTGCAATATATCTTTTGATTTCCTCATTCAGAAGTATTTTTTTCAAATTAATGGTTTTAATCATTAGAATCTTAATTCAAAATCTTTAATTTTCAAATATTTTTAAAACCTATTAAGGTTTCTCTTTTAAACACACCAATTTGACGAAAACATTTTTCAAATTCAATTTTATTTATATCAAAAACTTTTTTTTCGAAACCACATTTTAAAAATGCCAACTTGTTATTTTACTGAAAACTAAATATTTTTTTAAAAAGTACAAAACTTGTCATTAACAGTGTAACATTTTCAAGTACACTTGCACTTCTGCTCTAGTTACTTCACTTTTTCACACTGATAACTTCAGTGCCCAGTAATTTAGTATTTGTTTCTTTAACATGACGAAAATAAACCTTGATAATTTACACGAAATCATTAATCCAATTTTAGACAATTCTCAATTTTTCATAAATTTTTTTAATATTTTATAGCACAAAATTTTTTTATATTGCTTCTTTAATCTATTGTGTATCTTATGTCTTCTTTGTTTATGATTGCATAATGTGATGCATGCATAACTTTCGTGACTCAATTGCAAGACTTATTCTTATTTTGCGTGTGTTCTAGCCTTAAAAAGTATTTATCTTTATACGTTAAGTAATTTGACCGAAAGATAATTTATTTAAAAATGTAGTAACAATTTTAATAAATGGATTTCAAAGAGAAGTTCAATAATATAAAGTTTCCCACGTCCCAAAACTAGAAAAAAGAAAAACTTAATCCACACATAAAAAAATAGTTACTTAAAATATTCGTTTTTTTAAAAAACAAGACAAACAGAATCATCAAATTAATAATGATCTCACCTGCAAGATGAGTTTCATGGTGGGGTCAAGTTCTGAGGGAGTCAGAAGCACCACGAAATAATCCTGCATTGATAATCAGTAGCCTAAGATGCTAATAGCTTATTGATTCTATTTATATGATTAACCAGTATTTATGAAAAAATTTTTATTTTTGTTTTTGATAGTGCAGAGTTCACTGGAGAATACATTTGAAATGGGTTTCTGATTTGAATGAGTGCAGTTCAAAACGTTTATAAAGTTTTTCGTTTCAAGACCCGAAAGTTTGAATAAATGAGATGACATAAAATAAATGCCTCTAAACACGGGCGATCTTAAAACGCTTCAAAATGGCTTTTCAGCTTTCACATTCTCATAATATTCAAATATAATTTCAATGTATTGATTATTTTCATTAAAATTTTCAACACTACACAAGACTATCGGCTCTCCAAAAGACTTGAAACTCTTTTATGTTTATACTTTGGAATAATACATTTCTGAGATGTTTCATTCGATCTTTAAAAAACGAATAAAAAGCAATTCAAAGAAAAATGAGAATATGGGTATGCCTGAAGATTGATTGAAGATTCATTCATTATTAGTCACTTTTAATTTATCTTGTGACAGTTAACTCAACTTTAATCACTCAGAAACATTAGAGATTTTTTCAAACACATGCCCTATTGTAATTAAATTGCAATCATAATTATAAATAATCAATTTTATTCACTTATTTTAATATATATATGTGGATAGTAGGTATTATATTACATGATGCATTTTTAATTATTCTGATTCCATTTGATCTTTTATTTCATATATATGTCTTATATATTGAAATATAAGTTATTTTATATTGTAACATTAAAAAAAAATTTGATAATAATTTTGATGGAGTATATTATTAAAAATGTCAATTCATATAAACCTAGCTGAAGTTATGTTAGGGTTAAAGATTAAACATTTTTTCGAACAAGAAAAACTTAACTTCAATATTTAGTCACTTTTTATTGAATTATTTTAAAAATATTTCGAAACTTAAAACAATATTTTGGTATAATTTAACTAAAATTGTTAGATAGAATAAAAATTTGCCTGCTTATTTTAGATAGCAAAAAGCTGTTATGTGTTGACATAAAAATAGTCTCAAGTTTTGACGATTTGAGACAATGTTTGAACTAATTATCGTTGATTGTTATTTTTTTGGTTATTTCATAATTTTTAAAAATTTAATTTTGAATTCTCAAAACGACAACTAAAATTGAACTTTTATCTCATTTCATATAAATAAAATTTCAAATAGAAATAGTTATATAAAAATTTTTATAAAGTGAAATTCATTGAGAGCGTTAAGCATCATCTCACTTGAAGCTTGGGATGGGCATAGAATTCGTTGAGAAAGTCCATGATGGAATCTGTGTGCAGGTTGGTAGCTACCACCACCACGTGCTTTTCGTTCTGGGCCCTGTGGCTGCTGTAACTGCCTCCCATCTTCTGTTTCTCCATCCACGTGTAAGCTAGCTGCTCAAACTTTACAATGGTGGTTTGTGTTAAATTGTTTTTATTCTTGTTGATTGTATTTGAGTTTTATCAATTCATTTTTTTTGTTTTTCGACAATTTTTTGTTTTCTGTAGGATTTAACTGGAGCCTTAAATAGAAAATGAAAGAATTCTTTGTGTTTGATGTAGGTAGGAAGTTAAATAATTTTTTTTAAACGTAAAAACTGAGCATGAAGCTTAATTTTTTTCAATAAAAGTAAATTTCAATCTTTTAGAGAAACAAAAAAAAAAGATCTAAAATTCCATATAACTTTATCCAGAGATGAGCATCAAAAAAAATTTTTCTCATTTCTTGAAGAGACTTTTTAAAGAATTCGTGGCCTCAAAGTATCTTTCATGCCAAAATCTTATTGAATAGATAAAATATTTTTTGAAATAATATTGAAAAACAATCAATAAGAATGTATAAAATGTAAAAAAAGTTGACTATTACTACTGAAGAATGTGATTTAGCATTGTAGTATAAAAAATACTCATTTCCAAATATTTCAACTTCTGGATCAGATGAACATAGAATATTTTCAAAAAGTTCAATCAGAAATTTAACAAAACAATTGAATTTATAAAGTTATTTTAAATATTTGCATGGTTTTGTAATTTTACTGCTTTCGTTTTTTAAAATTTCCTATATAATCACTTGAGCTAAGTACAAACTAGAAATACAAAAAAATATATTTTCTGTTTGAAATACATTTTCTTGATAAATTTTGGTTCCACCTATTTTCGTTTCATAAGTATGAATGACTTGAAAAACTGTTTAATCGATATTTCAAAACCAAAAAAAAAGTTATTGTAAGAGTTTCGCTGAGATATTTTTAGATACACGAGTTCGAACAAAAAACCTTAGTTTTTTTTTTCATAGTTACTCATAGTGAAACAAATTAAAATGCTAGCTTATTTCTTATAGCCTAGTATAATTTTTCTATTTTTTTCTAACTTTTTATTTTTTATTTGAAATTTAAAAGAGAAAGGTTTTAATAATATGAACGGATTCTAGATAGAACCTATAGTTGGAGTATGTTTTCTCAAAACTAGAAAATGTTCAACTTTTCAAAGTTTATCAAAAATTTTTAAAATATGAAACACTTTTTAAATGTACATAATTTGTATCTTTATTCATATACATGAGTTAAACCTTGGTGGGAAGAGCGATGAAAGCTGAGGCGATGAGAACAATCATGAAGAGTTTGCTGGGCCAGATATCAGGGGCCACATCCCCATATCCTACAGTGGAAAATGTCACAATTACGTACCATAAACTGTCGAATAAACTGAGAGGAGTAGAGCTTCCTCTTTGTAGGTGTTGAATTCCACACACACTGGTGAGCACGAGGCAAGATATCGTGGCTATTAACAAAATTAATTGTTGACTCAAAGCTGATTGAGACTTCTGCATCACCCTGTGCAAATCACTCTGAAAAACATCAGGAGTTTTAGATGGAAATAATTTTATACTACCTTTCATGATATTTGAAGATTGCTAAAACTAGTTTCGAAAAACTTTCTAGAAAATTAGAGTTCTTTTTTTAAAAAAATTTCTTTAAATCATTTTTGAAAATTTTCTTATATTTCACTTTATATATATTTCAAACGGGCTAACACACCAGAAGCATGTTAAGTGCATTTTTGGCCAACCAGCAATTGAGAAACACCGGAATAAAGAGATTTCTAATAGGAACGAAAAAAATCTGAAATTGTTGTTAGAATATAAAAATAAATAATGCAACGAAGATGAGATTGTGATGAATGGGATAACATCATTTGAATATGTTGTTGATAGATTATACAGTAGCCAACGCTGAAGTATTTTTGAAATAAGCTCCCAAAAAAATTTTTTCAAAGTTTCTCTGAGATAATGCTTCAGCATTGTACTAACCGTGATAATAAATGGGATGGTGTTTATGATTTCAAGTAGGAAACTGGGAGCGAAGATTTGTTGCGATATGTTGCCCTAGTGTGGAATGATTTTTTTTAAAAACTTCATGCATTATTACATCTTTATCATTTATTTTATTCATCATACATATAGTAATGATATTATGTACCATATCGATATTACACAATAGCTGTAATCTTTCATGCTTGTATGACAATATTCCAACCACTTGGATGTATGGATTCGATGAAGTACACCATTTGAAGGACAGTTAAAAAAAGTTTTGCAAGGGGTTTTAACCTTCCAAAAAGCTATTTAAGATTTCATTTTTGTTTTGAATATTTTATGAAATATATTGAATTTTATTGCTACCTAGAAACAAAATAAAAGTTTCTTTTTTATTAAAAAATACAATTGCGTTTGTTTTTTTTTATCGATTTCCGGAAAAAACGAAAATAATAAAGCTTAAATTGAGTGTTACAGACAAAAAAATTTAAAAAACACGTCAAAAAAAGTTAGAAACAATTTACTTGGAAAAATCTTCAGAAAAAACTTCGTACTATTTTGAGGCTGATTCCAAAAGTAAATTTTTTTTGTTTTTTTTATATTATAAACTTTTCACTAAACAATTCAGTGAATTTTTTAAAACAAAGAAATAAATTTCCAAAAATTTTAATTTCTTTAGTTTTTTATCAAGCATCTAGAACTAAATAATTGATCTTTGGACTAAAAACTCTTTCGTGAGTAAATTCATAAGTATGAGAAGTTTGCATTGTAAAGGACTGCAAATGAGACTCGGAACTCTTTTTTGCCAGAATATGAATATTTGAATGGCATAATAATTTTCTATCTTTTGAGAATTTATTAGGATATTATACAAACTTGGAAACTTTTTTTTAAATAAATATATGAATATAATTTTTATAAATATAATCTCATAAACCCAGTTTTCTTTCAACGTTCAAGCAAATCTAGAATATTGAAACTTTGTTTTACATTAATTTTTTCAAATAGTAGCTCATACTTGATTAAATGTTATTTGTTAAAATTTATTAGAAATGCCATATTTATATTTGATTATCTTTCGTAGGCATTTTTTCATTTTTACATCAAAAATATATACCTAATATCATATAGCGACTTAGTTGAACTTTTTTAGCTTTCTAAACTCGAAACAAAACTGAACCAGCTTTTTTTAATATCCGTATTTTATGTTTTTTCAATTATCTGAAAAACTGACTCTAAATATTCTTTTTTATCATCATGCGTGAAATTGCTTTCTGAAAGATTTTAAATCAAAATAGAAGTCACTAAAATCAAACCCCGTCAAACAAGTAAACAACCCATAAAGTAAACTCTGTTACAAAACCAATGTTAGAAACTTTTACCAGATTATGTACAAATCATACATGGCTTTTGTGAAATTTTATTATGAATTCCACAAACACACCAGACCATAACTGTGAACTAGAACGTTACGAGACTAGATTTTATCTAAAAGACAAATTCTAAAAATTGCTTTCAAAAGTATTTTTAAAATCTGATCAATTATCTATTCAATAGTTTCTATATCATCAAGTTTAACTCCAACATAGTGAGTCATCTGAAAAGACATATGTGTATTCAAATGACTGAGGCATCGCAAAACTTTGCTATCTAAACAAAAAGTCAATGTTTTGCATAAGTTTCAAAAGCATAATATATTGGTTGATATATTCTTCGAAGCGGTTGGAAACTGGAAATAATACATTCATGCTTTCGAGTGAATGTTTTAGAAAAAACCAAAAATAAATATTTTAGAAATTTTAATTTATAAAAAATTTACATAAAATTCCCTTTAAGTTGTTCTTGATTAAAAGTGACAAACGTATTATGCAATAAAAGATAGTATCTTTTTTGAATACATTTTTTCTTAATTTCAATGTAAACAAGAGTAAAAAAGTTGAAAAATCAATATATTTTTGATTCAAATTCACTACTTTTGCGAACAACATGAAGTCTCATATAATACCAGTCACTCATACATATGAAACTCCCAGACATTTACCTTATAACTGATGTACATAACGAGGATGGTCTCAAAAAGAGAGATGATGGCGACACTCACCTGAATCCCCCACAACCATGCATTTCTGTTCACCCAGAAGATATTGTTCCTGTTCAAACAATGGTTAAACCAATGAGATTTGAAATACAAGATATTTTCAAGATACACAATAGTATTTATGGAATAGTTTAAAAATATATTGCTTCAGTGATACGAACATAAAATGATTTTAATGTTTTTTATGGTGTAAAAGCGCTGTCACGCGTAAGCTGGTTTGTCGCCTGTATAACTTTAAAAATTTTCTCTATTTATTGGATTCCTATACTTAAAGTTACCTAGTTTCTAATGAAAATTTTCTCTACGTTTTGATACTGTCTGAGACGTTGAAGTATTAACATCTCTAAGAAACAAAAAATGGTCTTTTCTTTGTTTACGAAGTTTTACCAAAGTTTATATTTTCTGTGTTGTATATAGAAGTGTTGACATTAGTTTTGTACAAAATAAAAGTTTCATTCCTTTCGTGTTTGATAATGGTGAAATACAGCTATTTAGAATGCTAATACTTTTTAAAATTTTTCCAAAATAATTAAATGTCATGAAGCTAAAAACGAGTCATGTTTTGAGTTTAATACTGCAAATTATTGGACCCTAAAGGTAATTTTATCAAGTACAAAGCTTTTCGTTAACAAAGTAACATTCGTTAACATTTTTTAACCTTTAGTGTTCAAATAATTTGCAGTATTTACTTTGGCTAAAGAAGATTATTATTTTGAGTTTAAATTTATCAATTTTATTAAAAGCATTCATATGCTACCATTAAAATATAACAAGTTTGTAATGAAATAAAAAAATTTTTGCATTTATTTAATAAAACTAGAAATTTTGTTTTTTGAAATTCAAAGTTATCTTCGAACTGACAAATTTTTTCAATTTTACAGTCTCTTTATGGAAGAAAGCTTTTTGAGTTTCGGAATCAACAAAATTCCACTGATAAAACAAGCGTTGCATATAAATTGGTGAATTAAATTGCTAGAAAAAAAGGAAAATATATTGTTTGATATTTTTCATTTGTTTGGGACCTCTTTTCTATCAAATGTGTATTAGAAACAAAATTCTCTGCATCCATAAAAGCTTTGTTCGTCCAGTGTGGCTTAAGAAGTAATATTGGAAATATAAACTCATATTTGTTCATTCGAACAACTCATTCTTCTTTGATTCATAATTTTTCATTCTTCATTCGAGTATTTTGAACTAAAATATTGCTTTTTGACATAGATTTGCTTTAATAGGAAAATTCAGTTTAGCTTTAGGGATGAACAAAGTATTATGATATTAGTCGGCTCCTATAGCTCAATGGTTGAGCATTAGACTAATTATCTAAAGTTACCGGGTTCGATCCCGCGTGGGCCGACAATTAGCACCTGTCCCACAGTGTGTTTTCGCTACATTAAATTTGTAGCAAGCGCTTTTATTTATAAGGAAAAGGGCTTTATAAATACCGCATTACATTACATTTCGTTTAGAAATAATCATATACAATCAACTCACCAGTTTATCTCGCCTTTGACTTCATTGTTTTGAATGGTACATAGTGCTGAGTTTGTGGCTACCACACTTGAGTTTTTCTCATATAAGATCGGAAAACTACGGAATTTGTTACTATTCAAAGTGTTGATGTATAGAATGAAAATAAAAATTGACTGATAATTTATATTTAATTCAATGAAAAACTGTAAGAAAAACTGTCATTTGAAAATAACAAACATATACAGTTAATTAAATGATAAAATTTTTCATCGGTTCGTTTTCAATTCATTTTGACAGTTTTATCTCAAATGTATCTAAAAAAACAGTTCAAGTATTTTGAACGTACTATCGATCGTGGATCGTTTAATGTGCACAAACACGACAATTCATTGATTTTAACCTTGTATTTTGAATTAAAAGCCAACTCAAAAATTTATTTATACAAGCAAGCCTCATTACCCCTTTAGAAGCATCAGTTGTTAAACAACCACACTCCATTATAGCTCCATCGTTTTTATCGATCAACCTGTTACAATTCTTCCTATTCATTTTTTTCTTTGTGTACTTTGTTTGTCTTTAAATAAAAGATTTATGCGCACATGTATGTAAATTCAAATAAATTATCATCTTTTTGATTCTTTCTCGATATATTTTTAATTAACGGAGCATATTAATCATATAGTGAAAATGAAATCTACAAGTATTTTTAGCTAAAATTTCATACATTATTCTTTTTATTACCCAACCATTCATCTATAAATTCGACCATCACTTTGCACTGAATTTATTACTTATCTATTAAAATCTCTCAAACCTCAGAGTGATATAACAGAGAACATTGACATTTTTGACATCATGCTTGACATCATTACATACCTACAAAACAATTACACACACAAACCATTCTTCTCTGATGTTATGGCTCAAGGGAGGATTTTGGTCCAAAAGGACCCTCACAATGTACAGAACACAGGATAAGAGTTTAATGAAGAGATTGAAGATGCGAATCTGCAGACCTGTGTGTTGCAAGTCAGGTTGATAGTTTCAAGAAGGGGTTCACTGATCATTTATTTGATCATTGCTCATTCAGGTTTTCAATCATTTCATGTTATGAGATTTCAGTGCAAAAACTATATTAGTACTCAAAAGATTTCATAAAATTAAATAAATATTTATATAATTGAGATTGATTAATTACATTAGATATATACATATAAAATGTTATTCGCAAAAAATACTTGTTTCAAAAGCGCTCGAATACATTAATGCTTTTAGAAAGTTATGAGGCATATAAAAAAATTTTAAGCAAGTTTTGCCTGTATAGCTCAGCTAGTAGAGCATTAGACTAACTATCTAAACTTACCAGGTTCGATACCGCGTGGGCCGACAATAAGCCCCTGTTCCACAGTGTGTTTTCGCTACATTCAATTTGTAGCAAGCGCTTTGATCTATATGAAAAAACGCTATACAATTACAACATTAGATTACAACAATTTAGACGATTATTATTTAAGGTTATTTAAACGATTTCACATAAGGAGAGATTAGATCTCAAAGGCAAGAGTGTACTAGTTTTCCAGTGAAATACTTTGTTCTGCCAACTGATTGTTTAATTGGTATGTATTTCGACACTGAAAAAAATCTTCCAAATAAAGGGGGTTTAAGGCAATGAGGCAAAATTGAAAACGAATTTTTTGGCTTAGGAAGCCAATAAAGTTTGTGATTAAATATGTTTAATTCAATTTAATTCAAAATATAAACTTGAAATAAAAAGGATAAAAATATGAAAAATTTTTGCAATCAAATTTTTTTTAAACTTTTGCAAAGATTTTTCACTAAAGAATTGTATTTTAAACATGGCAAAAAACTATACATAAAAATGATCTAAGGTTTTTTTTATTTCCAAAATTTAATCAAGTTTGTTTTTGAAATGGGACTATATCCAACATCATTAAAACCACAGTACCATGACGGAGTGTTACTCGCCTAATTAATTTCCAGCCAATTCTTTTATTCCAATACAGGTGCAATAAGTGGCTATATCAATACAAACACAAAGCAGGCTCTATAATATGAAAATTTTGTAGGTAAAAATAATAAGTAATACACTGATTTAAACAGTATTAAAAATCATTGTAAGTGTTTATACAAACAAGACACCATTTAAAGTTGGTGATTTTGAAAACATTATCAAAACTACAAATCTACAACTAAATATATCCAACGAAAAAAAAAACTTTTGAAATATGCTAAAAATTAGCGAAACGAACAAAATACTAAGAAATTCAATATAAAACTAATGAGTGAAAAAGAGTAAAGTAATTTCTATGCAAACTAACTGCTTTGTTGGTTCTGCAGGAAGTATATTTGCAGTCTTTCTTTCAAGGTGTTCTCATTGGTGAAGAATTCAACTTTCACTCTGAGGGTGATAAATATGAACGGTATTGAAAAATAAAAACTTGAAAGTAGAGTGATATATTTTTGAAAACGAAGTTGTATCTCTGACATCACGAGTTTTTGTCACTCGAGTATCAATTATAAATTATGTTTTTTTTGTTCAATACGGGTTTTTTTGACTTGATATTATACTGAAAAAATCTTCAAAAATACATTAGTTTTATGAATGTTCATCTATTCAATGTGAAGATAGCTTAAATAGCCCAATAAATCAAAACTGGAAAATTATTGCGTATCTTCATCTAATATTAACTTTGAAAACGTCCATTATGGTTTTTGTAAGATTCTAATTTTATCTAAAAAAAATTTGTTCAATTAGAGATATGTTGTATTTAGCAGAATTATGCTCTTTCACCAATGTAGGTGCAAAATTTATCTTTCTGCTTCCCAAAGTTAAAAAACCATCATAGAAGTGACAATGTTAAATTAAGGTTATTTCTTTATGACTGTGCTCAATGCTATCAATAAACATAATTTCATTATATATCTGTTCTCAAAAGGTTTTAAGTACTTCTTTTTGACCATCAGTATTCGAAAAGCTTTGAATCAAATATTCATTAAATGAATCTCATATGTTAAGAAAGAGAAGTTATAGCCTGTGGAGGGCTTTAATTTTCATCACATTATCTCGCTCTAATAATGTTGATGACGAAATCGAAAAAAGCACAGCCAAAACCAGTAGATGATCTAGCTTCGTCATTGCAATGGATAAAACACGATAAACTGGCCAGGTTTCTTTTACGGCTCTTTCGAGAATTATGAAACGTTTTAAATTGATGCAAAAAAGTTTAAGCTCCATGCAATGACTATGAAAAAACATTTAAGAAATTCCAAAAGTACAAAAAGAAAAAAAGCGTTCTTGACAGCGTCGTGCAACCCCCGGAAAAGTAAATGCTGCAAAAACAAACGTATGAGACGCAAAATCTTTATTGGTGTATAACTTGCAAAAAAAACAACCTTCTCTAGCAGCAGCTTTAGAAATTCTTTTTATTCTTGTTCCATGGTTATATGAGAAACAATTTCACTAAAAAGATTAGTTGAGTATTGAAAAAATTTTGAGTAAATACATTAAAACAAAGATTCATTGAAAAAAACATATAAAACTTTAGATTAACTCTTATGATAAAGTACTTGATAAGGTAAGTAACAATCCTACTAAAGTCATTTCAATGCTTGCATCTAGTAGGTCAAGTTATTGTAAAAATCAATTTTAGGAAATACTAATTAGTTCAATGTATCTACAAATTGCGAACAATTGATCAAGTCATAACCAACAAAAATAATCAATAAAGAATGTTTCAAAAAAAAAAATTTTGTATAACAAAATTTTTGCTATTCAATATACAACATTTGTCAAAACTCATTAAAACCAATTGATTTTGAAACAATCAAGAAACAAAAATTTCAATTGAGTTGATTTTCATCTCCTTTATTCATGCTGCTATGATGAATGATTGTAATGGATGAAAATGTTGAAACAACGATGATACATGCATATTTATATGTGCTAAACTTTGAATCTATTTTTAAACCTATTAGTACTAAAAATTCCAAATTAAAAGTTGTCACTTCAAGATTTAAGATATTTAGTTTTGGAAATCATTGCAAAGTTTATTGTGATGATGGTAGTATGAATCAGATGAGAAGTTTAGTTTGACTTGATAGAAGAATCGGAAGATTGAAATTTATCATGACGGTTTTTAAGTTTTTTATGAATGTGAAGATTGTCTAAAAAGTATTCAATGCAAATAATCCCATGTTGAAACACATAATATTTATATGATAAAATGTTATTTGGCATTATTTTCCCAAAAAAATAAAATTTTAAAAATCCTGTTTAATTAGATTGAAGAATTAAATTTAATGTGGTTAAAATTGAATTTTTTAAGCTCTTGCATATTGTTTAAGCGAAGAGTAAAAATGTTGAATACTTTGTAATATTGTTAAAAACCTGTAATTGATAAATTATGTTTTTTTAGTTTCAGAAAAATGTTTGGTAACAAAAGTCATTTTTTTCACTCACTATTCATTCATTATTAATTTCGATTGTTTAATGATTTTATGAAAAGACTTGATCAAACAAAAGAAAAGCACTTAAAGTTAAAATTGAAAATTTTATTTTAGAAAAATATTTTTAATGAAAAATTGAAGAAGAAACAATGAATAAATGTTAATTTTCACATTTTAAGTAATAACCTCAAGAGCTTAAAAATACAAAGATTAATAGAAAAATTAATTAATTTCACGAAGACTAAAATATTTAAATGACCAAGCTTGATAGTTTAGCCGAATAAAAATAGAAATAGTTTACAATCAATTAAAAAAAGAAAACGCATGCATTTTTCAAAGTTTTCATTGAATGTGAAAAAAACAGAACAGCTTGTAAATTTGTTTTGAACACTTGTAACCAAAAACTTTGTGATGTTTAATTTTCAAATTTATGACTTGGTTTGAAGGGTTTATTAAAGAATTTTTATTGTGTAGTTCACATCAAAAGAATATTTAAAATATTTTGAAAAATGTTGAATCAAAAAATATTTTGATCTAAAATATAAATGGAACAAACTCCCAAAAAGTTTAAACCACTTTGTTTGTTCTAGATAACCAGGGAAATTGAAAAAATGCAATTCATGATCATTGTTTTTAATATTTGTTTTTGATAGTAAAATTATTTTTGTGGAGTGCCAAGCAAAAAATAAAAAAAAAATAATAATAAAAAGAAATTGAAAAGTTTGAGTTAGTTATGCTGTAAAATACAATATCAATGTTAACAAAAACTCATGTAGTAAAATGGAAAAAATTGAAGAAAAATAAAACTAAACTAAACATGAGAATATATAATATAAAAAACTGGAATCAACAAAAAAAGAAATAAAATAAAAAAACATCAGATCAATTCATGACTTGATTGGATGCATTAATGAAAAAGTTCTTATTTTAAAAACTCTCAAAAACTAATACAGGTTTCTGTATTCATACATGCGATTTCGTCATTCACATAAATACTCCAATCATATGTTCTTCAAACAGCATAAAACACCTCTCAGCACCTCATTAATTTTTTGAGTTTCAACAAAGTCTTTATATAATTTGAAAATGAAGCTTCAACCTGTTGAAATTCTTTGATGCATGTAAAATGAAAATGCAATTTTTTTCAATTCAAATAACTATTTGTTTCGTTCCATCATATTTTTATTGTTTTGAAAGAAACAAAAAAAGCCAGGTATTTACACTTAGTGTAGAGCGACAAAACTGGCAAGAGCAACCAATGTGCTAAATACCTAGTACAACTAGTAAACTGTTAACCTTTTTTATAATGATATTGTATCTTTTGAAAAATAATGAATTGAAAATATTTTATTCAAGTACAAAATTTATTTCAGACTAGTTACTGGGACCCTAGTAAATTAGTCGCAAGTCCCGCGTCTTCTCCCACATCCCTTCAAACGATACATGACATACAAATGAATGAACGTATTTAAGTGTATTTATGTCTGAGGAATAACTATGAAAACTATTTTTAGCTTAAAATGAGGACAATGTGAAAGATTAGTTTTTATAAGTTTTTCATTACGCTCATTAGATCTTAGTACATTTTTTTGGAAAGTATCTTTACACTATTACTTTCTATTATATTTTATTGAACGGGATTGCAGGTGGCAGAACATTTTAGTTCTAAAATACTCAATACTAAATCAATATTTCAAAAACCATATAAATATTCATAGTAAACTTTATTCGCTCCAAAAGTTTAAAATATAATTTCATGAGATTATTCAAACAATAAAAAATATTCAAATGCTGTTGTTTACCTAGCCTCATCTTCTGGAACCATCTTCGGAGTTTTAACTATCCATACAATGTTTTGATCTACTCAAACTTGTAATAAGATTAACTTTATAGATGATTATAGATTTTTCTTTTTTGCAATTATTTTCTACCGTTTGGTGTTTTATTTATCAAGTCTATATAATTCAGTCCAATACCTTCCAATTCCATGCTAGCTATAAATATTTCAGACCGTAATGTGTTTAGCTTTATTTGTTTCATTGATTAAATGTCCAAGTTTTTGACCAGGCCATCTGTTTCATCAAGATCCCCATGCTGTTCCTTCAATTATTTTCTTGAATTTTTGAATAAAAATTTTGTGTTTCTTTTTACAGATGTTGAAACAAGATTGGTCATTTCCGAAGTCCACACTTTCCTTTTTTTTAATGCTGAAAATGTTTATTAAATGGCAAGCATTTTACATTATAAGTTCAACTTTTGATACTATATGTCAGAACTGTTTTATTTTATAATTCTTATCGATCAAATAACTAATTTTTCCAAAGGCACATTTATTAAAGCAGCAAGTTCAAGTGGATTAACTATATAACCATGGAAAACTAATTCAAAAAATTTCACTAAAAAGTTAACTAATTTAATCAGTGAGTTGAAAGTAAAAGTTGCAAAATTCGACAAAAACGCCTACAAACTCGAAATTAAAAATAATATATTTTATTCGATTTATCCTAAAAAAACTTCCGAACTTCAAACACCACTTAGTTATACACGGTAATAATATCGAATCGCTTTAAAGAGAATTAACATAGAAGCTTTGAAACACACAAATGTATACACACACCAGCAGATGATTTTCTTTAGGCATCTATACCGAATGTGTGACTAGCATATTCAAATTTATGCATATATAAATATATATATATATATATATCACCTCTTCCAACTTTTCATTATATTGATATGAGCATACATACATAATATACATATATATGGTTGACATATCCCCTAAATGCATGGAAAAAAGGTGTATTAGTTTTTAAAATACTTAAAGTCATTATACTTTTTATGTATACTCATATAATCTCATAAGATTTCAAAAAAATTTTCAAAATAAAAAAAATTCTATACTTTATAATTTTGTTATTATAGATTTAATATATTGTGGAAAACTTTGTTTTATAAATTCACGCTGTTATAAACTATAATTTGAAATTATTTTCAATGTTATAAAGTCGATGCGTGTGCACCTATTAAGGTATTTTTTATCGTTTTCTTGATTTTTCGGTAAGTAATTTTGTACATTGTGGGCTTTTTATTTAATATTCACCATAAAAACGGTTTTTTTGTTGTTGACATTCAGTAAAAACAATTCAATTAAGGGAGTTTTGAAAGTTTTTTTTGAGTTGATCATGTAATCATAAAAAGTAAATAACTTTTAAATACTCCGTCACAATGAAGTTATAGCGAAATCACTGCAACAGAAATCTTGATAAAAAATTGCTCTCTTGAATGTTTTCGAAATGTCTTAGATAATAAAAGCAAAAATAAATCTTCCTATTTTTTCTTAATTGAACGTGTTTCTTCATGTAAAAAAAAATCATTTGATTAAAGGTACAAAACAGACGACCAAGTGTACTCGTTTATTTCAAAAAAAGATGCAATAACGCATGTTTGCTCAAGATTGAAGATTATGAAGATTGAGGTTGTGGCAAAAGTAATCAAGCTTTCTCCGCCAAAATCAAGTCGGAAACGTAGTGGAAATAACCAATAATATCAGTTGAACTATCTTTGTTTTTTCTTTTTTCGTTAAAAACTGCAAAAAACTTCTTTGAGCAAAAATAATTCACTTTTATCTGAGGTTCTGACCCGCTTATGCATACGGCACAGAATATAATTTTGAAATAAAAATTTGTGCTTATAAAAGTAAGGAAAAAACCTTTAGTTTAAACTCCTCATTTGCTTGAAATTCCAGTGCGAGGTCACGAATTGAAGACAGAAAATTAAATTCGAGATTTTAAAAAGCCTGATAAAATTTTCACTATTAGATTTAACATCACCTACTTGAAGAGTTTTCTTTATGAGTAACTAGTACCATTTATCTCTAAAAGTGAGGTGATTCACATTTAGTCCAGCTCATTTCTAAAAGGCTTTTTTAGACAAATTAAAAAATCTGTTTAGGGAGGCATAATCAATCTAGAATCGACAGCCTATTTTCTATCGTCTGCATAAATTTTTGACAACGGTTTTATTGAAGTTTATTTTTATTTTAGCGCACTTTCAAAAGGAAAACTCTTAAGGGCACGTTCAAATCATTTTGGCTTCTATTACACAAGGAACGAACTGTTGCAGTTTTATGTTTTGAATTATTGCTATTTTATAGATTCATATTTTTCATTATTTTCCTGTATTTTAAAGGTTTTGAACTTGAAAATGAAGAAGATTTAGACGCATTGCTATTTTAAATAAAGCTTCAATTTTCGATAAGTACAACTTTATCTCACAAAATTAGATACTAACGTTTGATGGTGAAAATATTTTGAACAAATTCTATCTGAAAATTTTCTCAAACTAAAGTTTCATAAAATGGTCAAAACCAAATAATATACGAGATGACCAAAGCTCTTTGCGTTCAAAAGCCTTAATGTTGATTATGACCAGTATTAAAGGATGCTTTGAGGCATCACCAGTGTAGAATGCCGCTGAATGTTTACAAAAGTCAATTAAAAAGTTAGAATACATGGTTATCGAAAGATTATAATCAAGTTTTTGGTTACAAGGCTTAAACTCAAACAACCTTTCAAAACAAGAATGGATATATTTTATTTTTTAAATATTCTTAAATAGTTTGAGTTTTTTTACTTTTTAATACATTAAATTTAATCTTCTTAATCTAATTGATAAGCTAATAATTTAAAAAGCATGCACAATTAGGCAGTAGTTTGTTTAGAACGTGCAAAACTCTCGGTGAAAAGTACAACTTCCAAACTAAGACTAATGAGCAGAAAAAAGAAGTGAAAACAATCGATATGTACAAAAACAAAAATTGGGTCAAAAAGATGATCCATAGACTAAATGTAGGATTGCCTCTACGCCAATGTGCACTGTTTCACGTATGTTTAATGCTTTATTGATTGCGTGTGACTCTTGGTTAGGGCACTTGAAGTAACTTTCAAGGACTTGATTTGATAGGGTTGATCTGTTTTAAATTGGGAATTTTTTCTCTTGAAGGCCTAAAATTTTTAAATGGTTTCATAACATGAATTTAAAAGATAAACCTTTTGAACTTTTCTATTAAAAAAAGATTTTTAACTCAAAATTAATTGCAAAAAACTTGGTTAGACGTGATGATTTTTTCCAACTGTATTTTGGAAGAAATTTAGCACATTCGCTTACGCAATTAGGTGGATTGCCCTTCAAAATACTCAGAAAATAATTTCACCGAAAGCGTTTATGAAAAATATTTTTTCTTTTCTCTCAAGATCTTTGTAGCATAATAAAAAATATAAATCCAAATCAGATAAGCTATATTAATATCTTTCCACTTATTTTTAACTACTAACTGTGAAGCCTCGGGTGGTTTGGATGCTTCAATTATTTGAATCAATTTCATGATGATGAATACTTTTAGGCAAATATCTTTTGAAGAGTAGGAAAAGTCCATTGATGTTTTTTTGCCGTGTTGTGCATGTTTGTTGAAAAGTAAAAATTTCAATTCACACTTGTTTCTTGAAAAGTGCTGAAGCTTAAATTTTGAACAAAATATTCAAAAAAATGATAGTTGGGAAATAAGAGTCAGCAATCATTAAAGCATTCTCGACGAACCTTGCTCGAATAATTAAAAGTAAATTAACTTTTATACACTGAGGCAAAAGCTCGTCGAAAAGTTTTGCAAAAATTTATCGAATAGTTTCAATTAAAAAACTGTGAAAATCAATTTGGAAAGCAATCGATTTCATTTGTTCAACTAATCATCACAATGAACCAATCTACGCCTTTCATGCCAGAACTAACTTTTAAAAATTCTTTTGATATAATTGCATAGTTTATCAAAAGAGTTATAAAACCAGGCCCTTATTTTCATTTTAAACCACATTGACTTAGATCGGTGAAAGGTGAATGTTTAACCTATGTTCAGTGCCCATCCTTTTTTAGGGGATAATATCATAGGTTTTATTTTTCTATTTTCATATAAGTTTTTCAATCAAAAAAATTTGATGTGTTTTTCGCTCATTGAAGTCTGTCTTATCATGCATGACAATATGTTGTCTATGCGGTTCTGTAATTCTATGATTTACTATAAACAAGGTACAAGAACATCTTTGAATATTTCTATAAATCAGTAAAGTATTTTTGGAATTTTATTCGATTCAAAAATATTTAAATTTGAATGCGTTTAATCAGATTTGACCCGAATAAGATTGTTTATGTTTTTTGAAAATCTCAAAATGCACGTTTAAGGATGCAAAATATTGTTACGGTGGTTGTGTCTGATGCAAAATTTCCAAATGAAACTTGAGTATGCCAAACGTTAGCTTTGAATTGAAAATTGAAGACAATCTGTTAACTGAGGTTTTTGTGCAATTGACAACTGAAATCTTGATTGAAAAACTTTCAATCGTGACAGGTGTGACAAAAATTTAATTATGCCCCATATAAATGAGAGCATCAAAGTGATCGCCATTAAAAATTTGGATAACCTTTCATCACAAGAAGATTCTCTTGTCATGAGATTGCGGAAGAGATATTTGGGTGAGTGTTTCACCATTTCTTCTTCTTCACTGTCGTCTTCCATGTTTGGTGCCACGTTTTTGATCCGTGTAACCAGTTATTTTTTAGATATAACTTTTTCACCATTAACTACCTTATAAAAGCATGGCGTATATATATTCTTATTTATTGGTTTATTCTTACGTTGTAAATGGTTAAGTTATGAGTATTTTTATTTACGAAACTAATTTTTTCAAGTTTTATTTTCGAAAATTAATTCTAATTTCATATGGATTTCCTACAGTGAATGAATGCTTTTCTAAAAAAAATTTTTTTTTAAAACAAAACTTTCAAAAAAATGACAAAAGTTCAAGTTTCGAAATTCTAAACGAATCAAGATATTTCAAATATTCAAACGAACACCTCTGTTCCAAACTTTTGAGTTATATTAAGGAAAATACTAGAACCAGTTTCTTCATTCAAGACTACAAAAACAAAAGTGGAATTAAATTCCACAATGATATTCAAACAAACGTTGTGATGCTCTATTGATTTCTACATATCTACGTTATACGCGTATGTATACATATGTCTTTTGCATCTATACAATTTTTTCTTTTCAAATTTCTTATATTTAATTAAATTATTAATAAATAATTAATTTCTATAGTCGGTTATAATTAGTGTGAATTTTATTTTTACTAAAAAATATTTTTAAAATTTAAACAAAGTTGTAACATGTGATATTTTTACTTTTCATCATATATTAAAATTTATCATATGATAACTATTTAATAAAGGATCGAATCAGAATCCAAATTTACTCTTCTGTAAAATGTTTTTGCATTTAATTCCAATATGCTTGTTAATAACCACCACAAGGTATAAATTATTAATAATATAGCATTTATTAATTAATCAAATTAAGTTTTAAAGTAAAAATGAAATTAAGGTACTCATGATACCGGTAAATAATTAGTCAAACTTTTCAAACGCAGTGGGTTTTTGAGAAAACAGTTCATTAACAGAACTTTGTATGCAGATGAAAATATAAATTCAGGAGAACCACTTTTTTTGACTCCCTACATCGAACAAGGGAAATATGATGAGGGTATGTTATTTAATTATTCACTGATAAACCTATATTTTATTATCTAACTAGTGTGTATTATTATTTTGGATATTGGCATAGGCTATTTTTTAATAAAAATATTGGTACTTTTCAAAGATATATTACATTATACCAACCTAATGTCAATTTTCAGTTTTACTAGAATAAAAATAAATTAAAACCAAATTTCAAGTCTTTTGAACAATATTTCACAATTTAATTTTCATCATTATATTTTCTACAGAAAATATTTATAAAATCAATATTATGTAACATCCTTTACTCTTTAATACCTGAAAACTTACACTTTTATAGCCATAAAGTTATCGAGGGTTGTAGGATTGCCAACAAAAGTTGAGAGTTACACAGGCTTTTTGACTGTTGATAAAAAGTTCAACAGTAATATGTTTTTTTGGTATTTCCCTAGTAAGGTTAGAAGTCACTACTTATTTGTTTCAAATTTTTTATATCATTTTAAAAGTTTAGTATTGGCACTTTTTTTTCATGTCATGAATTCATTTTGTTTGGTATGGTTTTATCATCCATCAAATCTAATGTAATTCAGTATTTATAGATTGCTTTTCCTCATAGATCAAAGCGCTTACTACAAATTTCATATACAAAAACACACTGGAAAAAATGCTAATTATTGTCCCAACATGAGATTGAATCCAATATCATTACCTTATTAGTCTAATGCTCTATCAGTTGAGCTATACAGATTGACAAATTCAAATGATGAATTATTTCTTTGATTTGATTTTATGGATAATTATAAAATAAAAAATTAAAATATATAATTCAAAAGTTGTTTACTTTTTCTCCAAGTTTTTATGTATAAATATGATAGATCTTTTTTTTGAAGTTATCGTTAATAATTTTATTAAAATAATATTCATATTGTTGATGTGTGAATCAAAAAAATTCTAAAACATTTCATAATAAAAAAATTTTCAATTTTTATCAGCACACCTTCAATATTATTTAATAACTAAGGGTAAAGCTAATCTATTTTATCAGATTAAATAATTTTTTCAACTAACTCCTAATTAATTAAAAAGAAAAACTGAATAAATATATAAAGCTATAATAAGCTTGTCATAAGATTTGAGTTGAATCATGGGCTAACTAAAATATTTATGTTTTGAATTTTTTAAACAAAGACATTTTTAGAAATATTTTTAACCTATATTGAACATGATATTATTTTTTATCATTCAAAAATAACATTAAAATAATTCCATGATTAAATTAACATTCAAAAATATAACTGTGTTTAACACATCTACTTAAAAAACACTCAACTAATATTCACAAGTTCAATACCCCATCATCATAGTCAGCAGACCCTCGAGATCCTGTAGTTCTATGGCTGCAAGGTGGGCCAGGAGCGTCTTCACTCTTCGGACTCTTCAATGAACATGGGCCTTTTGTCATTGATAAAAAGATTAAATGTATGTGATGTGATTGCTCGTCGTTTTGTCTTAGCGTGGTTTTTGTTTAACTTAGATGTTGTTATAGTGGAGGTTTTGTTGAAGTATCTGTTTGGCTCTTAGAGATTTATATTTGATTTGGAAAATTATTGTGTTATTTTATTTCAGTGAGTGAAAGAGAATATTCTTGGCATAAAAAATACAACATGATCTATATTGATAACCCTGTTAGTACTTGAAAGTTAATGAAAAAAATAGTTTATTCATATTTTTTACACTTTTCATCATAACCTTGGTTCTTATTTATATCTATTATCACTATTATTGTTTTTCAATTACATGGCCATCAACATCATTGCAGGTCGGAACGGGATTCAGCTTTGCAGACGAGGCAGGTTACGCCACTGATCAACAAGACATTGCTAAAAACCTTTATGAGTGAGCTGGTTCCATCATTGAGTTTTTATTAATAGAGCATTGAATTTTTCTCTTAATCTGATGTGAATGAGAAAAAAACCCAACGAGTTATGATAATAATAGTTTTAATATTACTTAATGATAACTTATCAAAAAAATAGAATAACTCTTGATATAACTTTTTCAGAGCTTTGAGTCAGTTTTTTGAGTTGTTTTCAGACCTCAAGAGCAATGATTTCTATATTGCTGGAGAGGTTCCTATGTTTTCTTTATTCACTATAATGTTTATACTGAGATAATTGATTGCTTGAGGTAGTATAATCATATATATTTCACGTTTTTTTATATCTGATGGACAAAACATGATGAAGACATATATTATACAAAATACGTTGAAACTCACAAAAACACTTCACACCACAGTCATACGCAGGCAAGTACGTGCCTGCACTGGCCCATTACATTATGAACCAAGACCCCCCAAAGAAGATGAACTTAGTGGGCATTTCTACTGGAAGTGGTTTCACTGACCCCCCAGAAGTTAGCGTTTCTCGATGCTTTGAAGCTGTTTTAGAAATTTAACTGAATAGCTTCTAAATTACAAATAAGAAGTCAAATCTCTTATTTAATGAATTGTAATTTATACATCTTTTAGAGTTTTTGAGTATTAACATATTGCATGCTGTTAAAGATAGTTTTTAAAGTTATTTCTCATTTTTTTATATTAGTTTTAGTGGTGTTTGGATAACGTTAGTTTCATTTGCGAAAGGTTTTTATGATTTAAATATTTCTTGAAAACTCATATATATTTTTTTATAGAAATCGCTCAATGACAAACCATCAAAAAATACCACTACAGATGATTTTGGGCTACTCGGAATTCTTGCACCAGATTGGTTTGTTCTCTTCTAGGCAAGCCAAGTTTTTCCAACAAGAAGCAGAGTATGCCAGACAACTTATTGATGAGAAAAGATATGACGAGGCTATGCATGTGAGTGTATTGTTTGTTTTTAAATAGTTGTCTAAGGTTGCGCAGGTGCTCTGTTGTTTCTGGTGCATAAAGTATCTTGGGTATTATTTGTATTGCCTTGTATGAATTTAATCATTTTATTATCAATCTAAATTGCGTGGCTTTTGTTCAAAAGTTATGATTTATTAAATAATTTTTGTTTAATAAAATCACTTGAAGGTTTTTGACTTGTTATTGAATGCTGATATGATTGACGTCCCTTCCTTCTTCTACAACTGCACGGGTGCCAGTGATTATTTCAACTACCTCAATACTGATGTATGATGCTTTGTTCGCTCATTTGTTCAATTGAGTGTTTGTTTTCAAAGAAGGTTCAATCTCAGTTTTTTATATCAAAAAAAATTTTTTTAGATAACATTTTTATTAATCCAATTAGATTATACTGCTGTACATATCCCAGTAAATGGGGTTGAAAAAATTCGACCTAGATTATTGATATTACTTAATTAAAAATGACTTGCAGTGGTCGATATAGAAAGATACGTTAAGCCAAATGATAATGATATCAGAATTTCAGTTTTTTGATAACTGCTACCAGAATCTATTGTTATCTAGATTATAGCAGAAAAGCAGCCTTAAAATGCAGGCGCTAAGTTTGGTGTAGTTTAACGACGATGTCTAAGACTCATTTTTTAATGTTAATATTTTTATTATCTTCACCAATACTAAATTATCCAACACAGGGGCCTAAAGAATTTGATTATTATGGAGACTACATTAACCAAGCTAGCATCCGTGAACTCATCCACGTAGGCAAGCTGCCTTATAATGATGGCAAAGCTGTTGAAAAACACCTCGTTAATGATATCATGAAGAGTGCCGTCAATTACCTCGAGCCTGTCATCGATAAATATAAGGTTTGAGCTGATGTTGCATCTTCGTGATCACGTGACTATATAGAATGCATTTGCGGATATCAAACAGTTTAGACTTATTGAATGCTTCTTAGAAAAATTTTGTGTCACTTGCTTGGTGTGAAAATTTCAAAAATAATATTGCAGATTTTGAAATTTCAAATTACTTAAAAAACATTACTAGAATTCAACAAAACCAAAATCTCAAAAAATTAAATACTTTAAAACAATCTTCTTTAACCTTACGACCCCCACAAGGTATTGATATACAGCAGTCAGTTGGACATTATTGTGGCTGCACCATTGGTAGAGTCGATGATCGGTAGGATGTCATGGAAAGATAGAGATGCCTTTGATAATGCCAAGAGGATGCCTTGGAAGGTGGACAAGTCAGATGCTGATGTGGCAGGCTATGTCAAACACCATAATGGTTTTTACCATGTTAGTGAACAACATACATTAAATGCGAGGTGTTGCTTATTAAACACGTTTGCTACTAGTTTCTTATCAATATAATATCTGACGGGTGATTTTCTTTGAAGAAATTCTATGCTCTAAGACAAAAAATTATATTTTAATATTTTTGAAATTTTTCATCTGGCACCATCCTCTTTAAGGTGACATTGAGGTCGGCAGGCCACATGGCCCCACATGACCAGCCCAGAAGTAGTTTCCACATGCTCATCTGTTTCATCGAAGGAAAGCCTTTTAACTGAATATTTAAACATTCCGATTGAATTAATATTTTTAAACTATTAATCGTTTTCACCTGTTGCTCCAATTTTAATATAATATGACATTTTTAGTTTTATCATGAAATTAGATGGCATCTCGTTTGCACATTAGTTGTTTATAAAGACGACCCATTACTTTTGTTTTACTGGCATTATATTAATACTTGAAACATTCGAATTCATACCAGAAATTTTTACATAAAATGAAACTGAGATGTTCAAATTTGTATAATATTATTTATTCAATAATACTTTGTGTAATAGTTAAAGATAGACTACTCAATTTTGATTGCTCGAAACTTAGAGATTATTCATTAACAAGAAAATTATTTGTGAGTAAATTATTATTTCATTAAATTTTGCGATAAATTTTTCAGTTTGATAATAAAGGATTTTAAAATAAAAAAATGAAACCGAACATTGATAATAACCTTATTTAATTTTTCCACTGTTCATTCGCTTATAAATATGTTATTATAATATCTTTTTAAATTCTATTTTTTATTGAAATAAAATTTCAATTTTAATTATTCTCACCAAGAATTCCCTTTCAAGAACATGGCTTGAGACCCTACATGCGCAGACGTTCATTTCGCGAAAGAATCATTAATTTGTTTTGGTTTTTTAATTTTTTACAACATAGAATTTTGATTTTTTTTAATTGTTATTTTCAAAAAATATGGTGTATAGGATACAACCTGTGGATAATGAGTAAATGAATGTGACTTCAAAATTGTAAATAAGTTTATGAAAAGTAGTTCACAGTGTGGAAAGATGAAAAAAATGTAGACGTGATAGTTTTTTCACAGTCATTGAAAAATGTAAAATTTTTTGGCCCGTATAGCTCAGAGGTAGAGCATTAGACTAATTATCTAAAGTTACCAGGTTCGATACCGCTTGGGCTGACAAATGCACCTATTCTACAGTGTTTTCGCTACATTACACTTGTAGTAAGCGCTTTGATCTATAAGGGAAAGCGCTTTATAAATACTCTATTACATTATCCACGAAAATTGTTCAGCGAGAAGAGTCAAAATCCTTAATAACAAGGACTTTGTAGATTTCCAAAAAAGAAAGACGAAGTTGCATGGTGGGAGAATAGTCACTAAAGTATGATCCCTGTGTTTTGCATGGTATTTCTAATAACACTACATTAAATAAATATATTCTAAATTACCAGGCTATTGAATAAAGAAAACCAAAAAACTAAATTCAATTGACTGAAATGCTTTATGTCAACAGAATGAATTCCAGAAAGTCTTCTAAAAATGAAAACACCGATGTAATTAGAAAAAAGGTTCTGATTTATGTTTCAAAACAAGACACAAACTTTGTGAAGTCTAAGAGAAACTTTTGTGGCGAGTTTTCTAATGACTTCATGTGGATAATCTCCAATTTTAATCTTGTGAATATTACATTTGGATCAAAGAAGTAAAACAATTTTTTCTGATTTAAAAAATATAAAAAAGAAGTATATGAAGTTATCTCTTCAAATTAAATTTTTTTCCGTTTTTTCACTAAGAAACAAAAGGACTAAAAAATATAATAGATCTTGTTATGGGTATACAAGTTGAAAAAGTTTCTAGGATTTTTAAAGTTCGTAAAATTTTTGTGTTTTTACAGTATTATTTTATTACTTTCGAATCAATACTTCAATTACCGTTTTATATGTAGTTACAATCAATCCGAAACCCGAAGTTTGTATTGTAGTTACCAGACGTACGTTTTTTTATACGGTGATCAACTAGGGTTTATAGGGATCTCAAGATCTTTACTTTGAAGCTCTATAATTGAGTTATGTAGGTCGTTTTCAAAAAAGCACTAAAACAATTGATCTCTTATTAAAATTTATGAGGAAAACGTTGGAAAAAATTGTTTGCTAGTTAAATTTATACTTTTAGAAACATTTAAAAAAAATATATTTTAGGTTTATTGAGTTCATTCAGTTTTTTAGAGACATCGTATGTTCATTTGTAAACTTGAGTTTCATACATTCTAAATTTTAGATGAATAAAAATTTTTCTCTACGTGTCTTTCTAAATCTTCATAATCTGAAGTTTTCAAATTATGAAATTCAGTTCATTCCACTTTATTTACTCAAACACTAGCCATAACATTTTTTGAGTTAATGTGAGTTGATTTAAGAAAAAGCTTCTTGTTATCCAGTTAATAAACGTCTTTGAGTTTAATTGATTTCGTTCTACGAAAATTAATCTATTCTTTATAATTGAAAATTTCCAAGCTGTTCGATAAAAACAAAACTGAAAAAATAGCAGAAATAGAAGAACAAAAAACTTATCATTTTTTGATTTACAGATTTAACTAATTTAGCGGCGTCATTTATAAGATTATTCCCCAGATGTCCGATAATTTTGAATTATGTTGTAGTTTTATAGTGAAGAATTTATAATAATATACAGATGATGCAATTAAGCATATATGTTTCATTGAAAATAAGGATGAAAAGTTAAATTTTATATTTTTTGTTCAACTTGTACTATGCAGAAATAAATTTCATTACTTTAATATGTTTTTTAAATTTCACAAAGAGTAACATACAAAAACTGGATAAATTATAAATGATAACTTATTGTTTAAGCATATATCAAATCAAATTTCAAGCTCTTAGCTCACCCGTGTGAGGCTTCTAACCGGTTTCAAACAGTCTTTTTAAGTTAAGTTTTGGATGTTTTAAGTAAGTTTTGAGAGTTGTAAATAAATTTTGGTTATCTTTTTACTCCTAAAATCAAAATGTCTATGACTTTGTAATGACAAGCATGGTAAAGTTCCAAACTAACCAGATCTCCAACAGAGCCTACAATGTTCACACTTTCCAATCAGAAAATAGCTAGAAAAAGTACCACTGGTTGCAACTTTAAGATACTTGCATTCAAAAACTAGAGTGATCAACAAAAAAATAAATAACGTAAAAAATAGCACTTACTTTTTTGAAAAAAACATCACTGGTCAAGAGTTTGCAGTAATTGAAAAAAGAGCAAACTTTTATTTAAAGATAATGTCATTCAGAATCGCCATGCTATACAGAGAAGACACATTTAAAAACTACGCATCTAAATTCAAAAAACTGAGTTTCCATTATATAGTCATTTTTTGTCCATTTCACCCCATTTGGTTCAAATTCAGCGTATTTTTATTGAGATTATGAGTTTCTTTCAGGAAGAGAAATCCGCTTGCCTCTGAAAACATCACCTTAATTACCATCTTATATCAGATCGGGTTGTTTTGTATGGATCTTTAAGTTCATGTCCTTATTTCAATTTTTTGTTTAAAATTCATTCTATTTTCTTTTAAGAAAGGTTTTTTTTATTATTAGATTAGGCTACATCGAGCATTTTTTAATAAAAAAAAAACTTATAGAATATCCAGTTCAAATAAAATATTCCATCTAAAATCAGTTGACTGAGAAAAATACAAAAATGCATTTAAACGGTCATTTTTTTCAAAACTAAAAGAAATTTAAAGCTCATTATGATCACCATTAGAAAGTCCATATATGGTAAACATCATTTGTGCGCATGTTCTCAAGCTGAAATAACAATAAAACCATTGTTTATTCACATAAAATTTTAAAAATTTTTATAATAAAATTTTTAATTCCTTATTCAAATCTTTATTTGATTGTTTTTTTTCATGCAGTTTTTGGCGAGATTAGGGAGCTTTATGGGAATACTAAAAAAATATTTTGAAATATAATATCAATAATAAAAATGATTCATATCATATAAAAGCCCCTTTATGCGAATACAAAGTTCTTGAAGAGAAATAACTCCAATGATGATGATCTTCAATATAAGCACATGAACCTGATGACAATTTTATGATCATGCTACTTTTACGAACATGTTATCCGCAAATAATTCGTGTTTATTTTGTCTTATTCTTCTTTAATGTCTTTTATGTCATTTATTATTGTTTTCAAATAACCAGTTAGTACTCTTCTCTTTTTCTTCAGGGTTTTGCATTTTTTTTATTTCAAATATTTTATTGGGATTAATGGATTAAAATTCTCAACTTAAAAATTAGTTTTTTAAACTCTAGAATTAATATTTTAAAAACTTCATTAAAACGAAGTCATCAATTTTAACTTTGATTTGAAGTCATTCGCTGAATTAAAAAAAGAGGGAAACATGTTTTTGTTTAATTCTCAAAATATAAACTTAGTCATTAACAAAACAAAATTGTCCCATTTGAGAAGTCCCACTGTACAAGCTCTCAAATCAATAGTTAACTCTATATGAGTTTAGTGTCTAATTATATTATAAATATTCATGCAAGTATTTATAGAATTTTATATAAAGCAATGATAAACAGAATTGAATGAGAAACATTTGAATGAATAGGTGAATAAACATTTTTTAAAACGCCGAAGTATCAGAATGAAATTGTTTAAGAAAATACAGAAATTAACTAATATTTCAACTGTAGTTGTAAAAACATTATTCCTTGATAACATTTGTAAAAAGATGCGTTTCATCAACTTCGATCTAGCTTCCAGTTCATTATTAACTTCACTTATACATAGTAATTATCAAAAAAAGATAAAAAAAATAATCAAAAACATTGAAGTTATAACAAATTTTCATAATTTAATAGAAACAATTGATAAAAAGATTGAAAGTAATAACATTAAATAAAATGACAATAAATAACAGATAATATATGACTCTAATATAGGGTTATGCAAGATATATTGAAGGTCTCTTGAATTGATGCACGCATCAGTCGATATATTTGGCCAGGGTTCGTTAGAATTCTTTTTTTATATTGGTATTTCCAAACATATATATATTATACACTATAATTTTTGTATTTATTATGAACACAAGACATACCCACTTTACTCTTGTATGAATGTTTTTGAATGTATTATGAATTGGATGTGTCTATCTGAATTTATTTTGTATATAACTATATTGTTGTTAGAAAAAGATTATACTTGAGTTATTTAGAGTGTGCAAAAAATTTTTATTAAAAAATAATAATAATGAGTAGAAATCAATAAGAAATTATCAAGGTTGAACTAAAAAATGAGTTTAAACTCTAGCAGCCTATCACCACAACCACAATACATTACTGAATAACATAACAACATTGTGCTTAATGTCATTAATAAAATTGACTACTAAAAAATATCAACATTAATGTTAGTAATGCTGGTTAATGTTGCTTGAAAAACAAAAGCCTCCAAGCTTTTATCAATACTGAAGATATATTTTATCTTTTATAAAGACTACAGTAAGTTGGCATATGATGTTTAATGTTTTGTTGAAACTTTTCATTTTAAACTAAATAATTTTTCAATATTACTAGATAAATGAGACTTTTAAAGTAATAATTTTATAACATAAAGAATACCATTGAAAAAAGTTTATAATTATTTTATTCATTAATAAAACAGGATTGGACATTTCATACAAGCGAAGAATATAAACTTAATATCTAGGTTAACTTTTCATTATCAATATTTTATCCTTAATTTTTATATTGCAAATATGCATAAAATACAAATTTTATTAACCATCAAATCACCTAGATTTATTTTATTTCACTGAGTTAAAGATTGAATAATAATTTATCTGAGGTTTTTGTTTTCACGACAACTTAAATAACATTAACTCGACGATATCTTAAAGAAATAAAAATTTTACATAAATAATTGATTAATTTAATAAAAACTTCGTTATTTGTGTTACGAAATAGTTCATATAGTTACAACGATGTCTCGTTTAATTAATCTACTGCTGAATCGTCACATCATAAAAACAGAAATAATTCTAAAAATAAAATAGACTTTTGGTATCGAAGATCACCATGCTTATTTGAAGTGGTACATACAAATTGTTTAATGTGGTTTTGAATAATAACCAACAAAGCGAGTATACCGTTCACACGTACAAAAAACGGATGATAGAAAGAAATGTTAAATGGTTCGAATGAAATTATAAGAAAATTGTCAATAAAATATGCTTTGGAGAAATAAAAATAGAAGGAATGATGAAATGAATGAAGAGGAAGAGGAAGAAGAGGATGAAGGTGATGATGATAGTCGCCGGGCTCCTGGGTAGGGTTTTAAGATTAGAAATTAACAAATGCCATTTCATTGATGATTTAAATTGGATAATTGTGATACTAATTGATTTGCAGAATAACTTTAAAATATAAATTAAATAAAAGTTTGGGTTAAGTATTAGTGAAAAGCCCTTTGAAAGATTCCTTCACATAATATTTACTTTTGGAAAGTCGTAAAAGAAATAAACTACATAACAAGTTTTAAAAAAACTGAGAAAAGTGATAAAACATCAAAAAACAATGGAAATAACAATAAAATCTTTTTTAACATAGGTCGTAACTCAGCGAGCTGTAAATAAGATGATGATGATGATGCAAATGGTTTTGATGAGTATGTAAACCAATCGATAAGTATGTGAATTATTAATTTATTGATGAGTTCATTTAAATAACTGATTTGAGTTATAAGCTTTATTGTGTATGAGGTCTTAAATTTAAAAGATCTCACATTTTATCCTATATAATAATGTTAATTTGAAGATTATGATGATGTTCTTTATTAATGCATTTAAACAGTTTTAAAAAACAACACTTACCTCTACATATGGTTCAAAAAGTTAGAATGGTATTCACTAAAAACTCAAAATTATATAATGAATTGCACAAAACTATTGTGTTTTCTTTTTTATAATAAATTTTGTTTTATCCTCAAAAAATTTAAATAAAATCAAGCATCTCGTAAGATAAACGTCAGAACTGATGTAAGAATCATCAAAACTAATGGTAAAATAAAGAAAATTATTTGAAAAATTAAATAAAAAATTTTATCGTATCTTTCAGGTTTGACACTCCAACGTTCTTTCCGTGAATTAAAAATTGGTTTATACGTTAAATTTTTTCTCAGTTGTCAAGTAGAAAGACGCGAAGTCGTTAAAAGCAAATTCAATTTACAAAGACATAAATTTACTAAAAATTCAAACTAGAGTTCAAACGATTTGTATTAAATTTACAATCAACTTAGATTAAAGTACAAACAAAAATTTAAAACACTTTGGAAGGATAAATACAAGCCCACAAACGTACCTGATAAGGGTATTTTTTTGCGTAAATGGTTTTCTCTGCTCCTCTGTCTGTTTGAGTGTCTGTTAGCTTGCTTGTTTGTTTGTGTACTTTCGTTAGAGGCACCTTCGCTACCTATTTTTGAAGCTGTGTATTTGAAACCAGTTAGTTGTATTAATAAAACATTGATTTTTTCAAGATACTTTTATTTCTTTCTAAAATTATTAAATAGGTTTTGAAATTTTCTTTGAAACATGGTTTATTTTTTTAAAAATTTCTGCAAATCCGGACCAAATTCATTTACAGTTTGTGATGATGTTTTGTCAATAAAACCCACATTAAATAACATTTTGACAAGAACAATTTAAACATACTTAAAAACACATTTATTCAATGTTTTGAAATTTATATGAAATTCTTCTATATTTTTCAAAATAATTTACTTAAACCAATAATTTTTCAAATTTTCGAATAAAATGGAATAAATTGCAATTGTAAGTTTTTCAAAAAACGTAAGATAATGTATGATCATTGAATGAATGCATATAAGTTTATTTTTGAAAACATGTTAAAGATAATACAAAAAACAAGCGTTAAAAGAAGTAAGCATAAACATTAGTTGATAGAGGTAATAGCATAATGGAGATTGATGGCCGATCTGTTTTGATGTATAATTTGTTTTCATTGTCTATGAGCTTGCTTGATAGATACGTTTTTGTCATTTGGGGTGTTCAAGTTTCAAACCAGGATGATTCCATTTGATAGAAAAATATCAAAAATCTTGAAACTAATTAGCAAAAAGAAGATAAAAATGACTGTCCTAGAATAGGAATAAAAAAAAACGACTCCATCCTTCTTATTTTTAAATGGTTATTTCAAGTTTTTTGAGAAGTTGAATAAACAACTAAATTATTGTCAAATATATCAGGCCAGTATAAATATATGGGCCCTGGCGAATAGGTCCTCATTTCGTTTTCTTTATCTGACAACTATGTCGACACTAAAGCTAGTGAATAATTTCAGAACTTAATGATATTTTTTGTCCAAAATTTATTTTTTCAGCAATGATTTTGATTCTAGAGCTGCAACTTAAATTGATATCAATGGAAGAAACTCTAAAAAATTCAAAACCAAACTGCATCTTTTTCTTCATTGTCAACACTGTCAATCCAATACATAGTAAACTTAAAAGGGCTGTTTTTTACTATGAGAATATTGTGAAATATTAGCTTCAAAATTTTGAATCATAAAAACACGCCAATATTTGAATTTTTTATTTGATGAAGCCTTTCGATATATTGCATATCCTCATCAGGTAACTAATTAGTTACCTGATGATTCAAACATTGTCATGTTTATATGATTCACTATGAGAATATTTTTTAACGTTTCTTCATTTGCTCACAATTGCTTCAATTCAAAAAACCAAAAGTAATTTTTTTCAAGTTTTGAACAATAGTAACACAATCAACTCATTAGCTGAAAGCCATCAACCTATTCACAAACCACTCAAAAAAAAAATGCAATGTAAAAACCTCTTCAAAGTGTGCTACAAAATTAAAGAAAAATTGAATTTAAAACGCAATTAACCTCTTTGTGTATTGAATTGTTGTGTTTGATGTTTTTTGTAGTGAGGGTATTTTTTAGAATTAGGAGCAAGTGGTGCTTCAACTCTCTGCTGCTGGTTATTGAAAGATTCCTCCATGTTGTACTCTGGTTTGGGGGGTTCATGAAGAGTCAATGTTTTGAAATAGTATAAATTCACATATTGAAATCTGATTTCATTAATATATAGAAAATATTTGTACATCAAATGAGAATTTTTCATAAAAAACACTGCATAAAGATTAGAAATAAATCATAATTGTAAGAATGAAACCAAAAAAGAATCACGAAAGAAACAATAACTTTTAATTGGAAAGTTTCATTATATTTTCATGAATAAAAATTTTTGAATATTCTTTCTTGAAAAAATTCCCAAAAAAATGATAGAACAAAACAATTGGACTTCACAAAAGCATTCCCAAACTTTTCATTGAGATGGTTCAATTTTCGAATTTATTTTCATTGTTACAATATTTACTGTTTCCCTAAATATTTTTATTGTATTGGAGCTTCATAAACTTCATTTTTATATCTTATACGTTAGTATCTTTTATAGTAGAAGCAGTCGTAGGAAAGTTTTGAAGGTGATAAAACAATGATAATTTTTTTCGAGTTAAATTATATGAAAATATAATTTATTAATATTCAGTTTTGATCATTGAATTTTTGATTAGCTTTTTGAAAATAAATCGAGCAAATGAAATAAATTCCCAATTCAGTCAATCGTAGGTTATTCCGATGACATTTGAGTGTTAAACAATGAAAAATTTTTAAATTGGAGATCATAATGTGGTTAGAGTGTTGAATCCATATTTCAAATTAAAGTAACTTATACCAAAATCATTAAAACCTGAACGTTTTTATTAAAAAATAGAAGTTATTTTCAAAGTGTCGTTTTTTCAAGTGCATACATTTTTGAAAATTTAAACATGTAACAAAAAACATGGCACTTTTTAATGAAACTATTCAGTCGTTAGTGATTTACATATGTATCCCATCGCCTCGACAAAACCATTGAAACATGAAGATAGTTGTAAAAATTGGATGAAACATTCAATTCCAAACTGGAATTTTCAAAATATTCCGCATACCTTATCATTGTATGAAAACGCAAGAAAATACAAAAATGGCTTATTTGATTCAAAACCCATCGCAGATGAGGTTTTTTGCAGAAACTGATAAATTTGATATGAAAGAGACTAGACTTAAAGAAATTTTTAAAAAAAGAATTTAATGTTAATGTTTTCCAACATAGTTTAACATTATCAATAATAACATAAAAAGATGAGCAAACAGAAATGTTTGCGATAAAAAATCACTTATATTCTTTGAGTTGATGTGTATCAAGAAGTTTATTAATCTTCTACAAGTGTTACAACGAGCTAGAAGAACACTAATGTTGATCAACATTGTGGCAGCATATAGTATTTCTGAATTTTCAAAATAAAATTTGGTAAAGATTTCAATCTCTACGTTAAGTAGTAATTGCTCTATCAGTTGAGGACAAAAGAAATATTGCATCAGGGGTTAAGATTCGGTGGGACTTTTTGTTAAATCAAGGTTGAACTGAATGGGCTTTGGGTGGTATCTTTTTCAGTGGACTCAATCAGGGGAAATGCCACAAAAACAACTTTACTCAAATGGTTTTAGAATTTATTTCAAGATTAAAATTTGATATCTTTAGATGCTTTTCTATAATGGAAACTTGAAAAATTATAATAAAAAAAAAAAAAAATAAACCTGTGACACGGCATTATAAGTTTGTAATCCTCTTGAGCTTTCTACATCTATTATTTTTATTATTTTGTTTTGGTTATTTTATTTTTTTATTTTGATTATTTTATTTGATCATACTGTTTATTCTAATATTATTATTCATTCTTTGAAAATCAACTAGTAAGTGTTTTATATTTCTTTTTATAAAGTTTTGTGTTTTTTCATTTAGAATTCAATGTACATTTATGATTACTTTCACTCAAACTAAAAATTCATTTTCTACAATATTTTTTTTTTCTATAAATTGTATTAAACCTGTTACTTTATTTTATCATGACTACCATAATTGCCATTCCCTACTACCACAACCATGCTAACTCCGCATCAGTATAAACACTTAAATGCCTTTTCTTTATGATTTTGAATTTCAACGTTTTTCATTAAAAAAATGTAAAAAAGTCTTGAAAATATAAATTTTAAAACATACTTTAACTTACGAAGCTTCAAAAAACATAATGAATTTGATATTTTTGCTGATATCTAAAAATAAAATGAATTAATCGCCTTATTAGTTTTATTGCAATAACAGAGTAAAAATGTTGATGAAAAACAATTTCGTTTTGAGACATAGTTCAATTTTACATTTTTCTTACTTTTGAATAGATTTTAAATGAAACTAGTCGTTCATTTTTATGTTTAGTTTCATTAAACTACTTTCAAAAATGAAAAATAAGTTATCACTATGGAAAAAATGATCGGAACTAGCCACAAAGAAAAATTAAAAATGCATTAGAAAACTTTCAATTAATTTCTTAATCACAACATGATTAAACACATTTTTATTCAAATATATTTAAAATAAGAAGGTGTTGAAGGTGAATGACATCCAGTGGCGACATTGAATGAATTATTATATAACTGATGTGCGCCATATGGGAGCGTATTAAACACACACTCCATCGTATTCTATTCATCTATATATAATTCATCATACAGTAATCGACTTAATAGCAATAATGATTTTCTTAAGTTTTATTAGGTATTTTTATTCAAAATGAAGTTTACAGCTAAATTTCATTTGATAGAAGTTATGGTTGGTGTGGGTTCTATAGTAGAGTTATATGGATGTTTGTGGAGATGTGATGAGCGCGAGTAGCATGAGGTAGGGTGTCAAGTACGGTGTGGAGAAAAAGAGTTTATGCGGATGTGATTCACAAAAAATAATGAGATTTATAATTTCATTTAATTGATTATTAAACAAATTGGTGTGAAAATGCTTGAAGTTAAAATACACTTAGGTGAAAAAATTCTGACAGGAATAAGTTTATTTTAAGGCCACAATTCAACTGAGAAATAAAAAAAAGCAAGATAAAGCTGAGTGAAAAAAAAAAAAATGACAAAAGAAAAAATTTTATTTTAAAATTTCAATGAAGGAATGATCAAAGAATCGAGGTATGAGTAAAGGATAAACAAACGAGTATTCTGTTAATTTTGGTGAACAATTATTTTAGCATTTATGAAATCATTCTATAGGTCAAAAATAATTGAATACGAAAGAATTACGAAATATTGTGGAAATAATAAGAACAAAATTATGAAACTATAAATAATGAAAAAAGCTATTAAGCAAATAATTTTATCCCTATAAATGCAAAAAGTAAAAACACACTTTAAGAACTTTAAATAAGATATACTAGAAAAGATTTTCATTAAAAGAGACATTCTAATTGTTCTAGTCATATACTCAATTGAAACCTCGGCATGAATCTCAATCCCGATTTTTGACATTTTATAAAGGTCTGGTACTAAGACGGCGGGGCTTGTTTGAAATATCGAAACCATGCACTTGGTCTTCATAGTAAAAGAAAGTGTTAAAAGCATTGTTTTTTATGTTTTTGTTTCTCTCAATATTTATGAAATTGAATACAAAGAAAGACATTGATTTATCTCTCCAAGAAACAACGACGCATGATAAAGTAGTGTAACACTGAAGTAAAAAAGCAAAGATGAAGAATAACATAAAGTTGATGCTATAGATTACCGAGTCGTGACTGGCAATCTGAATAGGTTTGTACCCGTTTATTTATGACTCCAATGTTTTGTGGAGGTCTAGAAAAACTCGAATCGGCGTCGCTTCCTCCGACGGAAGGAAGAGTTAGTATGGGTGATGGAGGAGAAGCTAGCTTGGAGAATGTAGGAAGAGGGAGACTGGTGTGTGAGAAGGTGAGAGGAAAAATGGTAAAGAAGATCATAAAAAACGTGTTTATAGAGTTTATCATAAAATAAATTTTTAATAATGTTATCTCGAAAAATGATCAGTTTCCAAATACCATGCATGTATTAAAAATTAATATTTCATTTGCTCGTTTTTTTAGTACAATCAAAGTGAAACTAATTTCAATAGGAATTAAATATTGTTTCGTATATAATGTATCTTTCATTCATTTTTATCAAAAAAATAATATTATTAAAAATGTATTTATGTATCTAAAAATTTAATTTAATTCTTTTAACTGCTTAGAAACAAATAAATAAAAGTTAATTTTCAAATTTTTTATTTTTAATTCATTTCTATATAAACAATATCATTAAAAAATTTCTCACAATTGAAATCAGCTCGCATCATTACATATCAAAGAACCTCAATTACATATATAATTAACAAGGCGTTCAACAATTTCCAGCCCATTGTATAGTCTTATTTTTTATTCTAAAATTTATTACCTTCATGTTGAGCATATTATTTATTTTTATATTGTTTTTAGTATATATATATTCTCTTATTTTTTAGTATGAAATTGTTTTACATTGTTTATTAGAATTATTATTTTCACTAGTTACTATTCCAACGTTTTTTAATGCTGTTTTATTGTATTTCGTTTAGGTATATTTGTAAATTAATTCAAATAATATATTTAATTCATTGATTCATGATCCTTTTTGGTAAGTTATGAAAATGTTGATAGAAATATATGACTGTTTATGATGTGTTAGTTTATTGAGTGCCATAGCATTTGTAATATATTTTAAGCTATTTTTAAACCATAAATAACGTGAACTAATTCATGTTTTACAAATGATTGTTTCGCATTCAGTCAATTTTCACAAAAAAATTCATTAATTATTTTTATCAAGGTAATTAGAGAAGTCAATTTGAGTTTAGCAAAACTAATTATTTCAGAAAATATTGAACGAGCTCTGCTAGTCACGAAAAAAAATTTACTTAATTTGTCTTGAAACATCTTTTATAGTGAAAAAAATAAAAAAGATAACGAATATAATTTTATGAAAACTAGTACAAATATTAACTATAAAAATGTGGCTACTTAGCAAAGCATAAAATATCAAACTTGTAATATTCAATTTTTGTATTTTTGACAGTAATAAATCTATCTCCTAGTATAATCCTTTATTACTTTTTACTCTACACCTATATTGTTTGTTATATTTTGTGAAACTGTGTTTACTAGCACGTGTTATTATTGGGGTTGTAAATAAACATGAAATTCATCATACTAATAACAGAAGATTTGGTCGCTATTATATCTTATCACGTCCAATTCTATTTCAGGGATTCATTAAATGCATTTCAAAAGATTGCAGGTCATAAAACGCACATTCTTCAAATTATATTTTCCAACTTCTTTAAAATTTCTTAAATTTATAACTTTAAAAATATCATCGTGAAAAATTATTTAATATTAGTTAAGCAACTTCAAATTTCACAACAACACAGTGACTATTTCTTGCGATGAAAACCTCAAAAATAGGGGCTTGATGTGCAAAACCTGTTGTGGAATATGGTTATAAATATGCCTTCTTAAGCTTTTTTTTGATCATTCTGTTGCACGTCTAGCATTATTCTTGCCTAGCCACAAATTAAAACTACAATTTTTTTTTTACATTTGCTTTCTTCATGTTTAAAATTTTTAAACAAAAAAACAGTGAAATTATTAAAAAAATCAAAGAATTGGTAGTTTTGTTTAAAATTTATTTTACAAAAATTGTATAATTAAAAGGGTAAAAATTTTTTCCATTCAACATATTTATCAACAAAAGAAAAAAATTTAAATAAAATATTAATTTGAAGATTTTATGCAATTCACAAAAAATTTTAACATACAGTTACCATCAGGAAATGAGTTTTTCTCATAAAAATAAAATCTAAATTGTTTTTTAAAATATACAACAAATTTAAAAAAAAGAACAGGATTTAGAAACAAAAAAAACTACATGATTTTTATATATTGTTTAGGTATTTTCAATTTTGAATGAAAAAGCAATGGTTCAAGTTGAAAGCTTCTCACAATTAATCATGACAGAAATTTTTTTGAAATCTGCCATAGAAATTAGGCATCTCATCAAACTTTTGAAAAAATTTACATTATTCAAGTTCAGCAAACAACAACAAAATAAATTAACTATGTTATCAAACTTGAAAAATAAATCTAAACTTGTGTTAAATTGCAAAGCCTTCTGTTTGACATAGTGACAATATAACACGGCAGAGCTAGATTTTATCTGTCGCCATGTGGGTTCGATTCCGACCTTCGCACGATGTTCGATTTCTATGCAATAACGATGTATATTGTGAAAATGTTCTCAATTTATCTAATTAAATTTTCTTTAATGTGCAACGTAGAAAAAAGCAAGGTACTTTTAGCTCTCTTGTTTGGAATGCCTATAGTTGTTTCAACTTAACGTTAAATACCCTATGAACATATTATTATCAATTGTTTAATGAAAGTGTTAGCAAAACAATTATAGAGCATTTAAGCTTAAAATTAATCACATCTTGGAAAATTATTAATATTTCTGTAAATTATCATTTTCAGCAGATCATTGATATATCAAAAAGGTCTTCAACTTTTTAGAGGCATTTATATGTTCTTGTGCATAATATTCAACAATTTTAGTACATTTATTAAGCAAAAAACAGCTTAAAAACAAGTTATCGTAAATTATAGCTGTTTCTTGCTCAATAAATGTTTTAAAACTCATTCACAAATCGACATAAAAAAATTGTTGAAAAGAATCTTTTTAAAATTTTTACTCAGTTTATCTTCAATTTAAGCTTTAAGTTTTTGAAATCAAACCAAAAACTTAAGTTAATGCATATGTATTTATAGGTGAAAATCTTAATGAGACTTTTTATCTTAAGGTCTCATATTTCAAAGATTATATTTATATTTTTTTCTATTGAAAATAATACTAGTTTTTTTCTCACAAAAGATTTTTTAATAATTTTTCAAAATGATGTCTTTCAAAAGTGAACAAAAATGAATTTATCAAAAAATGATCTAGCAACTAAACCAACATGGGTACATGGAACGATGAGACAATGAAGGCATAAATGATCAAAAAACATAAAAAGAATTTAATGAAAGATGACTGATAACACGCATGATTAGGTTCATTGGATTTATTTCATTTATATGCTTTATTTTGATAGCGAACTTCATTGATCACTGAAGTCTTTTCAGTGAAGACTAGATTGCGTAATGTTTTGCCAATTTGTTGTGTGATTTTTATTGTAAGAAATTGTATACACTTTTTCCAGTTGTTGATTTTTTTAATGAATAATTTTTCTATTTTTGGAACTTGAGAACAATTTATTTAACAGTTCTGTTTATTTCAGGAAAGCATTTTTTGTCTTATGCAGAATGGAACTATTAAAGATAATTGCGGCTTTTATTTGTAGTAAAAAACCGGTGTTATTGTTACTTTTTAGAGATATCCTATCGTACTTATAGACAATAACCAACAATTTTTGACGTCAATTCATGAGAAAATTTTAGTACATTGTTTAAGCAAAATCAGTTAGAATTTTCGGTAAGTATAGCCTTACTATAATACGTTAGCATGTTAACGTATAAATCGACGTTGAAAACTGCTGAATACAGTATGATAGTTCCATAACCTAGAAAAATTATGTTAAAACTGTTTTTTTTTAATGGATAGAATTCAGAAAAGTTAAATTTGAAGTTTAATTATTGAAATATGTTGATAAAGATCATGATAAGGATAAACTTATCTAAAATTAAAGCCACTCTGCAAACTTAATTGCATTTTTAATTTAACTTATAAATCAAGAAACTTTCAAGCTTATAAAAGTTTATATAAATTCCTGCTATTCTATCAAAAATTAATAAACTCTTTGTTTATTTTCTTCCTATTTATTTAACTTTAAAAATTTAATTGAACTTTACTCATATTATAATAATATTTTTTAAAATGAAGTTTTTTTATTACTTTTGGAAGATTCAATTCCAATTCACGAAAACTTTTTTCAAACAATTATTTCGATGAAAATAAGGTTGTGTTTTCAAAATCATTTATCATAATTTTAATCTCTGAAAAATATTTATAAAAACGCATATTTATAAAACCATTGAGTTAACACATATTTTTGTCAAATTTAGCATTCTAAAAATTAATATAATTTAATTTCAAAATTATTTACATAATTTTGACACTGAGCTTTTCTACTTGGATGGCTCTAATTAATTTAAAACTAGATGCAGTTGCGGCAGAAGTTTAATGACATACGTACGAGGCTTTTCGCCATAATAACTTGCATTTGATACTTTTGAGTCACCTTTTGCCGCAGCCAATATACTTTGTGGTCCGAATTTTTATAAGTGCTCATCACACAATTTGAATAAGCTTAGCTTATAAAACTAAAATTTTGAAAAATTTTTTAAATAATTTTTCGAAAAAAAGAGAATTGGTTGTGAATTGACCCCTATAGCTCAATGGTTAAGCATTAGACTTATTATCTAAAAGTTACCGGGTTCGATCCCGCGTGGGTCAGCAATTAGCACACTGTTCCACAGTGTGTTTTCGCAGGAAAAGGGCTTTATAAATACCGCATTACATTGCATTACATTACATTTGAAAACTGAAATTTTAATGATTAAGTTGAATGAAATTGAAATAAAATCGAAGTTTTAGTGATTTCTTAAAAATTTATAAAAATATTTTAGTTCAAAAGTTGAAAATTTGATTATTTAAATTTGAATAATTTCCAAAAATTTGATTTAGCTATTAGCTGCATTAATGTAGAATTTGTAAAATTATTTCTGCTAAAAGTTTCATTATTTTTAGGCTAAAATTTTTCGATGACGATCTTTGGTCATTTAGAAATTTTTGATTCTGCATCCAACAAATAAAAAAAATACTATGCCGGACATTTTTGTTTTTCCTGTTGAAGATTCAAGGTGATCTAAATTGATTAAATTTATGCAAGCTATTCATGTGCTTATAATATCCAAGTTCTTTGGGTAGATACGACGGTATTTCGCTCCATTTTTCAATGGTTATCACTAACATTTTTAAGAATGTCTTTTTTTCTATACCTGAACTTTCAAATTTGCTTGCATGTTATTAATAATCTTTTTTATTTATATGGCTTTAATTTTTCTAAGTGGTTTTTGTAGAAATGTCTATACTATATTTTTAAATTCCTGAATTTTTCAGTGTTTTTTGAGTAGATAACTAATGTAATGGTTTTCGAAAAAAGACCCGGTATTGTCAATTTTTGAATACTTTAACTAGTGACTCTAAGTCTTCAAAAAAAATCTTTTTGAAATTTGCCATTATTTTTTTCATACACACTAAACTTCAAATAACCTGATTGGGCTGCCAGTCTTTCAACCCTACATCGACGCTTTACTTTTTAAAAGTATATATTGCTCGGCGTTACATTTTTTTTTGTACTTAATCACAGAATCATTCCAAATGAATGATGAACTAAGAAAACATATTTTCAGTTTCTTTTAAACGCTCCAAGGCATAGTCTGATTTTGAATAGTTCGTCTAGAAAAGGCTTTTTGAAGACTGTCAAATTGCTATTCATATGAATGTTTGACAAAAACCATCTACACCTATTCAAAAACATTAGAAAAAATTTGATGGGCTGTTGAAACATGGTTTTTAATTCCAATGGTCTGTAACCAGGGAGGTTTTGATGTCTCTATAAATATCTATTACTGAAAAAATTGCTAATTTAGCTAGATTGGTAGAAAGTGAAATCTTAATTGATTAATAAAAATATAAATTAGCTTTGTTATTTATGTTTTTTTAAAAAATTTTTAAATTAAGATAAGAAGAGAAAGAGTCGGAACATCTAACTCCCTCATTTTTCCAATAAAACCCTACTTTTTGTGAATTTTTTTGCTGTAGACTCTTAGGAATATTCATTATCCTACTTTGAATATTGTAAAGCTTCTTCTTTCAAAGCATGAATAAAGTAAAATAATTTTCATATTGCACGTACTTTTAAGAGTTAAAATTAAATAATTGATTAAATAAAGTGACAATTTTTTTACAAAACATATAAAAAATAATAAACGCAAAAATTTGAATATTTTAAATATCCATTCAATTAATTAATGAAATTCAAAACTTCAACTAACAATTAGATATTCAATCAATAAAGTTAATTTAGACATTCAGCCTTAAAACAAAAGCTTCTAAATACATATAAGACTGAAATGAAAAAACTCGATCAAAAAGCGTACAAAATCGACACAAAAACATACCATAGAAATGTGACTTTTCATTGCCAGAACAACAAACTCTTATGCTGAGTTTAAGGTTTTTATGATGGCAAGACCCGTGTTTCTTATTGTTTATTCCTGTCTTTGTTCCCGTCGAAGTGGCTGTGTATTGATAAGAATTACTTTGTTTTAAGACATATGTAGTTTGTAAGTGTTTTTACTTATAACAATTCATTAATATGTATGTAAAGCTTCGAATAGCTTCGATATAATTGATTTTTGTTAAAGATTTATTAAAGTTGATGTTGTTACAGATTTGATGCAAAAATCCCATTTTTGTGATCTAAATTATTTTAAAGGCTTGTTCATACTAGTTACTACATGTTTACTCTCCATATGGTCGACATCAATAAAAATAACAGTTGTTTTTAATTTTGACTTGTGTCATCGATGTAACATGTTCTAGATGTTTAAACTATTCGAGTATTGTAAACTATATGTTGTTTTATCATTAAAATTTATAATTAAATTTATAATCAAATTCAAAATGTTTTTGAAGAATTTTTGAATTATGTTCATGTAATTTATTACTTTCTAGTTTAAAAACATGTTGCTTTGATTGAAAAATGGAATTATTTAATTGAATTAGAAAGATAAGGTCTATTATATCACAATTATGAGTTTTTTAAAGTCAAATTTAGCTATGAAACTTATTTTGAAGTTAAAATTCTAAAAAAGCAAGATTACAATATCTCTGAATTTTTCCTAATTGTGATTTTTTTTGAATAACTAACATGGAAATATTTCAAAAATATCCTTTTGAAGTAGTTATCTCCAATACATTTATTTTCGTCTAAAAAATCATTGAAAATATTATCGAAATTGCTTGCCAAAGGCTGCTAAAAAAATTAATTCTTGAATTTTTGCTTTAAAACAAGTGAACTCAAATCGAAGCTTGAAAAATAAGAAGAGTTTCTAATTTATTTGTTTCCATTTAAACTCATAATATATTTTTTTAAGATTAATTTTGTTTTCAAATCATTTTATTTGGATTTATTTATTTCTCTTTTTTCTTCATTTAGTTTACAACTACCGTATTTCCTTATAATGACATCTTCTCTATAAAAATTACTAATCAAAAGTAATTATATTTAAAACATTTGGAATTTCTTAATATAAAAAAACGACCAAAAGGTTCAATTTTTTGCCTTACTAAATGAATCGATCTTGATATTAAACCCTTCAAATATCTTCGAAGCATAAACTCAAGACCCAAAAACACCAAGGTTTCAATGATTTCAATGTTATTTTTACTTTCAAAATAATACTTGTGAATTAATTTTGGTAATAATTCATTTTCCCTATTTTTCTTTCCACATTAATCACATTTACTATTGCAAGACTTAGAACTTTGTATCTCACACTACATTAACTTTTCCGCGCTAAAAACCACGACTTCTTTTTTTTAGCAAAATATACTCTGAATAAAAAGATTAACTACACCTCAACTACAATTTTTAAATAACTATTTGAAAAAGTTTCATTATTAATCATGTGAAAAATTTAATCAACAGCAAAATGCCTCAAAAGAAGTATTACAAAAAGTTAAGGTGACTTATTTTTTGAAAGGAACAGTATTAGAGCATAAAGAATGTATTGAATAAATGATAGCAATTGGAAAGTAGCACTTTATAAGTTTTTGATTTGTGTTAAAATTAATTTTAAATTAATTATATATTTTAAATTAATTGTAAAAATATTATTATTTGACTTTTTATAGCATACTTTTTATATGAATTGTGTCAAAAACACAAAATTGTAAGGGTATAGAAGACTTCAATGTATTCAGAGGGAGGACATCAACTTTGGGAAATGAAAGGATCCAGAAGGATAATAAAAAAAGAGGCGTGTGGAATGTTTAATTTTATAAAACTAGTTTTTATGTCTACACAACTCCCACCACCTTATTGTTGCTTCATATATTTTTTTAGATTGACCATATTCGGGTTTCGTAGCTCAACAGATGTCGGCCCACACAGGATCGAACCCGGTAGTTTTAGATAATTAGTCTAATGCTCTAACACTGAGCTATACAGGCCGCTTCATTTAAGAGTCTATATTCATCAAGTTTTTAAATAACTTCTTAAAAATAAATATTTCAGAATAAAATTTTTCAACTCGGAGATGAAATTTTGTGAATACCACAAAGCTTGGTTCTTGATTCTTTTTTAAATAAAATTGTTATTTTTTAGTTATAATACAAGGTAACTAAGATTTGTGAAAAAAGATTTTAAAAAGTTTTTGTTCTACAAAAAACATTACAATAGCGACAACAAGTAGCCTTTTGAATTATAAAAATTCTATTTGAAGTTCTATTATTTCGTGTGTTTAAGTATTTTTGACTTGAAATTTTTGCATGCAGGAAAAATAAAGCCGAAAATAGGAAAAGTGAATAGAAAATTAGGAGTTTTGAAGTTTTCAAAAATTATTAGATATTTTGAAACATATCAGCTTTATTATTTTCAGATCTTCGAAAAAATCTTTTGCAAGATGATAAATGGACCGCGCTTGCTGTTAAGTAAAGTCCCCTATGGTATCATCCAGACTACATACCACTTATCAAACGCTAAATTAAAAATTGATATATTGTGGGTGTGAAATGTGGTCTTGAATATTTAAATTAAAAATAATCAAGTTTTGCATGAAAAAACTTTAGCTGTTATGATTTTTGAATTCGTTGAAGCTTTTCTTGAGTTTCATGGTATGCCTTCAAGATTGTCAAAGGCCTTCAGCATTGTTGGCTACGTATAAAACTTTGTTGAACATGAAGAAAAAATTGGTTCCAATCTTATTCAATGTATAAATAATTCTAAATAATTTTTTATAGTTTTTTATCTGTTTTGAAAATATTATTGTTTGCATCATCTGCGTCTTCCCATATCCCTGTTAGAAAAATTTTCTTCGGTGAACATATGTAAAAAAATGGAAAGAACATCTGAAATACAAAATGTTTTTCTTCCAATTTACACCTAAAGTTTATGAAACCAAAGTTTAGAAAATAAAATTTGATAAAAAAAATTGAAATACTCTGTGATAGTTGGTGCTTATAAAAATAAAATAAAATTATTCAAACTTATACAAAAACAAATTTATTCAAGAGAAAAGTAATAACTCAATAACTGGATGCTGTATTCACTGTCACGAAACCACGGTACATAACGAACACAATGCGGGGCTGAGACTTTCAGATGCATTCAGTTAAATCATGCTTAAAAGATGCTCTTTTAATAACTTCAAAAAGGATTTAAAAATTATTTTCAAACATTATAAACTTGCTGTAATGTTGATCTTCATAGTTATAAAGTTAAAAAACAAACTTTTTCATAGTTTTTAAAAATTGAATGCTATAAAAATTTAAATTTTAGTCGATTTTTTCGCTGTCTTTTTCACAGTTTGCATGATTTTTTTTGACTTCTCAAAACTTTTGCAGATCATGTTTCATCTAATTGAATTTCAATTATTTCTTCGAAAAATACAACTTCATTCCAGCTTCATTTCAAAATAGTTTTTTTTTCTTATATCATCAAACTTAATAATTTGAATGAAATTTTTGAAAATGTATACGATTTTTGCAAATATCTCAAAAATTCACATTTACTTTTTCAATCAAAAATCATTAACTTAACATCGAATGAATTTTTTTTAAAAAAATCAATATATCGTTTTAGAAAATAAATAAAAGACCAAGTATAGAGGTTAAAATAAGATGACATTGACAGTTTGAAGACGTATATTTTTTCCAAAACTATCTAGTTTCCAATAACATTATTCTCATTAAAAAACATTAGTTATCAACACTCTAATTTTAATATATTAATCAAAAGAACCATTAGTTTGATTTCATACAGAAAATATTGATAAAAATTTTAGAAAATTATGTGGTAGCAGGTATATTTAGAGTATATGTAAGAAGACAAATAACTATTTGTGTTCCTAAATATACTCGTTTGACTGTGGCTAGTTAAGAATCATTACGTGAAAGCATAAACCAGGTTTAAAAAACAACTTTTCATCAACCAATTAATTTTTCGGAATTACACAAACCAATTAGTTTGAAATAACATGAAAGCGATCTAAATCTTAGGTGAACTTATGTTATTTTGAATTTGGAGGATAACCCACTGTGTTCAATTGATTAACGTTGTATTAAACAACGACCTCAACTTGTGCGGAGAGGGGTTTTGGTAACATAATAAAAAATATATAAGTCTTCACAGATAATTCTTTTTGTTACATTGTAGTAAACGTTGTTATTGCTATGAAAACTATAGCTACTATCGGGATCCTCGATACTTTTGGACTATTAAGTAAAATTATTTTATTTTTATAATTTTTGACATGAATGTTAAAGAGTAATACAATTTTGTAACTAGTATACTTTTTATGAAGCATTAATAATGAAAAATAGTTTTCTAAATTAAAATCGCAGAAAGTTTGTTAAAAATCGAATCAGACCGGAATAGTGGCCAAGATAACATGAACTGTGATTTCAGCGAGCAACAATCAAATAATACCAAAAACAAAAGCCTCTTTAAAATTAATGATGAAAAAACTAAAATAAATAGCCCAAAAAGTATTCAAAAGCCAGCTGATTTTGGATATTTAAAAAAAAATAAAGGTAATTTTTTATACAAATTTTCGTTTATTTTCATTTTTAACTAGTGGTTGGTTTTAAACTATTGCATGAGAATTTTGGATCAAATTTTGAAGGTTGTGAGTCTAAGGCGTTTTGGAGAATAGTGATTCACATCAAAGAAACAATTTTTCTTAAATCCTTTTCTTCTCAGATCCAATCTTTGCTTCTCATGTGAGATTAATCGAAAAAATTACCAATGTTTTATATTGTCTATAAAGTTGAGAAAATGAGCAATGGACTAATTTTATTCCTATATCTATAAAAAGATGATAATAACTTTTTGAAGATTTGTGTTTTGTTTCATCATCAATTGGATCACGATTGTCGATACAAAACTGTGAAGGCAAAGTGAAAAGCGTCTACTGGAAGTTTCAGATCACTTCATGATCAAAACAATTACATCAATGCTATTTAAGTTTTAAAATTTTTGGATTTTGAAAAAGTCATTATTTCGGAATTCATTTATTTTATCCCTTTATGTGTACTGAATATATTGTAAATATAAGCTTATTGGATAGATTTTGAATAAACCCTGAACAATTTTGTATCAAATCAGTGGTGGCGTCAAACAGGATTTTAGCTATTTGAGATGTGCCAGTTTCCAGCTTCTTCAAGGTGTATGCCATCTGTTAAGTGTCATCTTTTAGATCACTTTTCTCAAATTTTCCGGAACTGCCTTTTTTCTCATTTTATGAAACTTCCAGGTTGACGCATGATGTTGCTATTTTTTTAGTGCTGTCAATTTTATCTTCTTTGGGAAAATTGTTCATCGATTCGTATTGCTATATAGCCATGGCAAAACTAAATAAATGTAAATAAATAACATTATCATAAATGGGAAGTTAGAAAATTGAAAAACTAATAAAAACAAAAATAAAACGTGCAACGATTTATCTGTGAACATCCAAAAACTTTCACAAGGATTGTACAATTGAGTGAAAAATTTCTTTAAAGAAGTTTTTCCAGCTCTTAGGTTTATGTACTTACTTTTTTGTAAAAATTAATTTAATGGTTTTTGAATAAAATGCACCAAATGTTTCTATTGGAATCACTTTTTGTCACATGGTGGTTTTCAAGTTGGAATGTTCATACTTAAAATTTTAGTTTTTATGGAACTTTTATAAGGTTTTATAAAGCTTCAAATTTTCTTTGACTGTTTGCCAGTTTTTCTTAAAGATTTCAGAATTGGTCATACGAGAAATGTTAAAACCTCAAGAGTTGGTTCTAGATTTTTTTTCTTTGCTCATAAAAAACCTAATTTCATGAGATAAGACTGATGAAACGATTTGTGTGAAGACAAAAGTGGGACTGAAAAACAAAGAAGGTGCTTGCATTTGTACCTTGAAAGCCCAATGGGCGCTGAGGCGCTGAATTGGTGCTTTTCAACGTCATGCACCTTTCTCTTTTTTTCCATTAATCAGTCATAGCAAGCTTTCAATGGGTTTTTACAGATTTTTTTATGTTTCCACTTCGACCTTCTCCAAGAACCAGTCTCTATATTTTATTTTATCTAGTCCTCTTGTTTTCATTTTTTCTTTAGCGTTTCCAGTCTCTTTTTATATTCTATGTCCATCAACATTCAAATATACGTGCTTTGGACCGCTCAGTCTAGTTATTAACGGCCTAAAACATCAAATCGAGTAATACCAAGTTGAACCTGAGTTAGAGCTAACGAAATACTTAATGACAAATTTGGTGTATGGCAATTTGAAAATATTCTCAAACCAAAATTCAGATTTTGATCCTAAGGTGCAAATCCTTTTTAATTTACTCATTTGAGTGAGCTTGATCAAGTTATCACAGAAGACAAAGTGCACTGCAAGCGGACTCACCAGCCATAAATGTAGCAGGTGATGCTTTGATATTCTTTTCTAGGTGTTAAGAATATTTG
>OZ038320.1:19627027-19670715 GCA_964035795.1 Pterobdella sp. o SKG-2022
ATTTATCAACTTATAATAATATTCGTTATTCAATTCTCTTGAAAAATTTTTAACTTGAACACATAGTTTTCGTATCAAGTTGAGCAATAAAATTGCATAAAACTTCTCAAAGGCTACCGCACAACTGTCATAGTTTTAAAGTAGAAATCTTCACGTACAACCGGCATTCCTTAGGGTTAACTCTTATTTTTAAATTTTAGAAAAATTTTTTTGAGTAAATTTTTAATACTATATTTTTTAAGTTTAATTGATTTAAATTTACTATTTCAAAATGAGCGTAATTTGTTCATTATTGAAAAGAAATTGAAAACATAATTTTATCTTTAACTCATTAATGTGGGAGCATTAGAAATCGTGAAAAAAATTTAAAATTTTTTCGTCTAAGATAACTATTTTGTATTGCTCATTAGTTTTTTCACGAAAGGTTTCTTGAGATAATGTTTAAAAAAGTGGAAAGATTCTTCAATTAGAGAATTCAAAACAAATTGATAGATGGCTCACTCACTCAGTTGAATTCATCCACCTTCAGGCAGGTGCAAAAAAAATTTGCTACTAATAAGTCTTTTGGCATTTTTCTAGAATTTACGTTTTTTGCATTAGAACTTTTATTTAAACAGAATTGATAAATTGATATTTTCTGATAGTTGTGTGCAATACTCTGATGTGATTCACTAAGCTAGTTTTATTTAGACAAAGTTTATTACAATGAAGGCATTTTAAGTCCGTCACAGATTTTTTGTTCTTTTTTTACGATCTTTTTTTTTGTTTCGTTTTTATTTTATCATCTACCCATTATTATGGCTCACATGAAATAGCGCTTTGTGAAACGTATCAATGGAGCCAAATAGGGGTTAACTTTAATTTTATAAACCCATTTAGCTTACGCAGCTTATATTCCATGTTCTCTCACCAATCGTTTTGTACTACATTTTTTTTTCGGAGTCGAAACAATCTCCAAATTTTTATAAGAGGCTTCAAGATATCAACCGTTCATCAACTTCAATTTTACATAAGAGTATATATTTTGGTAAACGTGGGATTCCCATTTTTTAAGTGACCATGCTTTTTTAGACGCCCATTACGCACCATAATTTTAAAGTTAAATATTTGGGAAATTTAATAATTTTCACATCAAATAGTGAAGTCAACAAAAGGTACCAAGCATCAACAGAGGTGCATAAGCGTTTAACTCAATGGTAGTTGAAGTTCATGATTTACATGCAGAGATTAATACTGAAAGTCTAATAGCATTTTAAAATTTAGGTTTTGTGCTGTATTTGATAGAAGTTTGATGATATGCAAAATTATTTAGTCGGTTCGTATACCTCAAAGGTAGAGCCTTATGCTGATTATCAAAAGTTACCGGGTTCGATCCCGCGTGGGCCGACAATTAGCACCGTTTCCACAGTGTTTTCACTACATTAAATTAGAAAATTTTTTTGATCTTTAAGGAAAAGCGCTTCAAAAATACCTCATTGAGTTTGCATCATTTGTTAGAAGAGTGCATACTTGACTAAAGAACTCACAAGTTAAAGCTGCACTGCACAGACCACAACCAAGTGTTGCTAGCTCAATTCACACACAAAAAAATAATTTTTTTTTTTGAAAAATTGATTTAATTTATAATTCACACAACTTTTGAAACTTTCTCAATAAAGGTTTTTAGTTTTATTTTTTGGCCTATCCTTTAATCTACTTTTATTGTCTTTTCATACACTTTTTGCTTTCTTCCCTGCAATATTTATTCCATTTATGTTAAGTTTTTCAACTCTTGTTGCTTTCCAAATTCCTCTCTTTATTCTTGTATAATGATTCATTCTGGAAAATTTCGTTTCATTTTATATCATCATTTAAATTTTTCCGGTTTTATAACCAAAAATTTTTTCAACTTTTATTTTATTTTACTTCAATTTTTTTATTTTTTGCCAAAACTATTGAAAAATTTTATTTTTAGTGTGGAACATATTCAACCAATCCCACAACTTCATCAGTACAAATCACTTTCCATTAAGCATAAAAACGAAACAAGCAGTTACTCGGTGAGAAATAAACAATGATTGGACATGATTATGAAAAAATAATTGCATGACAAGTCATAAAACCACATTCCCGAGCACAATTTCCGTCTATCAAGTTCCATTCATAATGGTGATGTCATTATTTGTTTTAGTCGCATAGAGTGATTGCATAACTTTGCTTTTTGGCTTCGCCACGATGTATGTTGGAAAGGTGTTGTCGATATATTTCTTACGTGATAATGATTGAACAAACCTATTCATGAAAATTACAAAAATTCATGTTTAATTCCTTTTTGATGTAGATCCAAAAGTAATTAAATATGAAAATTCGAACAAAATAAATAAACTTTTTAGAGACTTCTCAAACCAGTGCTAAATTTATCAAACAAAATATTAAAACAATAAGACAAAAGATACATTCACTTTAATTATCAGAAAAGATAGAAACAAAAACAGGAGAAGAAACAGAAGCAAGTGACGCAGTGCAGGGAAAAATAAAATGTAGCTTGAATGAATGGTTGTGGAAGAACACAGGTCTATGCCAGAATGGTCAGAACGCCATTGCTGCTAGTTTATATAATAAGGATATCAAGTGAGGAATAATTACTGTACACCTAACCTCAAATTTTTGCAATAGCGTTACAAAAAAAGAATGAAAAAAGCATTAATGGTAATAGTAATATATGTGATTATTTGATGGTAGATATTGTGAAGTGCCTTATAAATTTTGTGGATTTAAATAATAAGCATCCACTTTTAAGAAAATAAATTTGTTACGGTCAAAAGAACAAAAGTGTAGCATTCATAATTTAGAAGATTTTGAAAACACTTTTTGAAACATCAAAAAGAATTTTAAATTTTAATTAGAAGTAAAACAAAAAATGCTTGTCATTGTTGATATTATATTTAAAACCTTCGATAATTTTGCTTTTATTAACGAAGAAAAGAAAATGATACTGTAACCACTATTATTAAGAAGACCAACCAAAACAAGCGGTAAGAATGAAGTGTTTATAGCGACTTCAAAGCACTTTTTCTTATATTACTCTCATAAAAACTTTAAGCTTTATTTCAAACGAGATTTTTTCTTATAGTTTGGTTCATTTATATTAAAATGAAAAACATGGCAGAATGTAATGGCAGAATAAAACAGGTTTTATACTGCAACACATAACAATGTTAATAAAACTCAATAATCATGAACAAATATTCATCTTTAAGAAACACAACAACCCACAATCATACCAAACACATAAAAAAGACAAAATCATTCACACAACAACAATAAAACCATTGTCGCATTGTCAGCAAACACAAAAACCAAACACAGAGATATGAAACTAAAAAGCACTAACTGATGAAATAGTAAGTGGATCCCCGTTGATACTCGGGAGTGTTAGGTATGGACTGGTAGGGTTCAAAGAGGATTGTGAATCTGTGTGAGGTGTTGTGCTTTCATTCATGAGTACTTATGCATGTTTCTTGTGTGATATGAGCCATGAGATTTTTAATATATTTCATGCTTGTTAGGATTGATAATTTTCATGATTCTATTTTTAATCTTCCTTTATAATCTATTATTCTTATATCAATGTTAATGAAGGGAAGTTTGTGTGCGTGTGCGTGTGGTAATGTAGGCAATTCAGAATACATCGCTCCGAGCTAGTTTTGAAGTTCTAATGAAATTTTACACGTGGTTCTTAAGTTTTTATTGTTTAATAAAAAAACAATTATAACGGGTAAAATTTTTCTATCATTCATTAATTAGAAAATGTTTCAAATTCTAGGATTTTTTCAAATAAATTCGTTTTTGAGTATTTCTTGTTTCTCTCTTTTACCCTATATTCATTATTTTTTCAACATTGAATTTAAATAATTTCTAACATTGTTCTTTTAATGTCCAGATTATGTTATGATTATACTTTTATGAAAAACTTGTGAATATTCGAAAAGAAGAAAAAATTCACAAAATTTTTCAAACAGATAAAACTAATATTTACACTTTGAAATTGTGTTATTTTCATTTTCTTGGAACAATCCATCATTTTCCATTGAAAACGATATTTTATGGTATCATTTTGGAAAATTTTATTCAAGTGAAAATTACATTGAATTTGATGCTTTGAATGTAATAAAAGTTATATTGCTGAGTGAAACACATGACTTTTAAATATGCCTATCAAAACACATTTCATCGCCGAAGTCTCATGAAACTTCCTTATCCCAAGATTTTCAACGCTTTTTTTGTTTTTATAAGAGAATTATTAATCTTTCAACTTTCCATTATAATAATTTGAGTAATTAAATACAAAATTTTTCCAATTTTCTCCATTCTTTTAAAAATTTTTATCCCAAAAATAAGTTTCAAAGAATTTCAATCAATTCAAGGTTTATAATAAAGACATTGTGAATGTAATTAAGATTACGCTGGAAACTATTTAAGTTCTATGGAATCCGGCGAAACCAATTAAGATTACAGACAGTTTCAATGTTCACCATCGTAGTCAAGAATATTTAACATAGTTCTCTACAATACATTGTTGTAAATGATGGTTTTTAATTATTCTTTTAACAAACACATGAGTAATTTTTCTTATGAAAGAAACTACACTCAAAACTAAGATGATGATTGAATCGTGATGATTACATATAACGATGATTTTTGAATAAAAATTTATAAATCAAATTATCTGAAGTGCCTCAGAGTAAGTTTCAAATGCATTACAAAGGTAGTTATATAAGTTCTACTGTTGAAGCAATCATTCGTCATAAAGCATGACGCAGTAGCAGGCCTCAGGAGATTGCTCCAAGATGATGTTAGTTAAAACTGTTAAATCATTAAATTTAACTTTTTCGACTGATTAACTCATTCTCATAAGAATATTTCATAATAAAGTTTTTTATACTGTATTTTTTATTTTTGAACTTTGGTTCAAGCTTCAATTCAGTAAATATGCGGTGTGTTACAGCTCTTTCATGGGATGATGAATGAATGTATACAATAAATAAATCAAACAAAAAAATATTAAAAAATAAAAAAAAAAAAAATATTATAATAAAAAATTCAAAAAGAAGTTTGATTGCAACGATCAAGTAATTCATAACTATACAATATACTGGCATACAAAAATCAAACATACAGAACCAACCGTTTCTTCACAGAGGGCTGGCTGCAGTTGAGAATGAGAGTGGCGTTAGTTTGGTCTGATATTGAACAAGTATCGTATTCGTGTTTGCTTACCTGCGGGAATGTGCATTCATATTTCTAAATTTTTATTTATTTTTCAATTATATTTTTTCAAGTACTTGAGTTTTTAAAAATGGCGCTTGATGATGTTATACTGTAAATTAAAGCTTTATATTACTTCTGCATGAAGTTCACTAATTTCAAGTTTTGATTGCATTCATATTTCTATTGTTTAGTTTTCTCACAGTTTTCTTGAGGGAAATATATTTTCACCATATAATTGTTCATGTTATTTAATTCATTATTTGTTATTATGGATTTTCCTTCAATGTTATAGTTGGCAACTAATAGCATAGTTTCAGTAATTTTGATTTTAAGGCAATTATTTTTTATTTAATTTTTTTAAATAAACAATAATAAAAAATTTTTTTTGAAAAAAAAGTTACAACACACGCACAAAAATGTGCGTGAACACACAAGAACATATCTCTAGGTATTTTATTGAAGTTAAAAGTTGAAAACATTATCAAATATTCAGAAACATCAGTCTTTCTAAGAAAAGTGTAGTTTCATGTTTCAAAAACTCACAAGTTATTAATAAAATAAGTTCATTTATCAGTGTTATTATTATATTCACTAAAAATTTGATCTATTTGTTTGAGTTTTCAATGCTTGAAACTTATTTTAGAAAACTATTCACAAAGAAATAAGATGAATGAATTCAATTTAATTTGAAAAAAAATAATCTGACTATGAATTTAAATAACCATTGTTTTTAAAAATTCTCAACAAAATGTTATTATCAATATTTTATAAAAATGCAAAAAAATCATTTTCATGCTTTAATTATGCGTGCATTTATTCCATTTTCTGAGTCCTATTTTTTTTAATTAGCAAATTTAATGGTCATTTTTCAAAATTTTTTTTTATTCTTTCTAATATAATAAGAAATGATTCAAAGTTTGTCTTTTTGAATGTTTAAAACGGATTTTGATTTGAACTGCAGATGTGAAGTTATTTAAAGTCGATGAAAACATAAGCAATTTACATAACAAATTTTGAAAAACTTTATTTCAAAATTTTGAGTTTGAAAGAAAAATTCAACAAAGTTTGATACTAGTTAAATTCAACTTACGATCATTAACCTTTTCACATGATAAAATGATACCAAAGTTGTCAAAAGAAGTATTTGATAGATTAGCATCTTGGACTTGAGAAGTGAAATAAATGCTTGTTAAGGTTAAGTTATCCATTCATTTTTAAATAAGTTATTTATTATCGGCAGTCTTTTAGTGTCAAACGAAAAAATTCATTAAATGGTGTTTTTTTCTTACAACCGCATAATTAAGTGTTTTCTTGGTGAGGCATTGGGAAGTAGAGTGGGAAGAAGAGCCATGTGTGACTGCCACATATACAAACACTTATAAAATGTACAAAAATGACCACCAAACCCAACTATAAATATCGAGAGCTTAGTTCAATGAAACTGGACAGAGCTTCATTTAGGAAGAAACAAAGTACATGAAACGACCATACAGTCTAGAATTTTCAACATATAAACCCGGTTATATTACTGATGTACAAGCATAAATGAAAAGAGGAAGCTGCATTATTGGACAAGGGTGAACACAACCATTTCAAAAAAGATGAGTATTGCGTGTTAAAAACAAATTAGCAATTCTTTTTATAATAAGCCCTCAAATCTCTTTGAAAGAGCTAAATGTTCAACGTAACAAAGTGAATGGTTTGGAGATGAGCAAATCTTTTAGAATAAAATACTAAAAAAAGTTGCAATTTAAATTAATACTTTATGCATATTGAATTATATTTTCAATTTGAAGATAGTACTGTTAATAAAGCAAAGAATGTCAAGGTAGAGTCACACTTTACATGCCAATAACAGGATGCTCGTGTGGTGCTCATGCAGCTTTAATTGTCATTCTCTATTGGGCTTCCATATATACTTGCCTACAGTTATCAAATTTATCAAGCCAACATCATATAATTCAAAAATTTTCACTTATTTTAACATTGAATTTTTAAGAATTATGTTTTAAAATTATTTAAATAATTTTAAATAAATTTAAATCAGTGAATATATAAGGCCATTAAAAGTGCATTGAAGTTATGAACCTATAAATATGGAATTAAGTTTGCCTATAAAAGCAAAGATATTATCTATCGCTTATGAAGTTCAAAATAAATGTTGCCAAATTGGAAAATTAAATTTTTACAAAAGGTTTATTACATAATGCAATTTTAAGAAAGTTATAAAAAAAAACAATTCATTGAAACGTTTGTTAAATTAATGTGAAAATTTTGAATCGTCATAATAAAACTTCTTCCAGTTTGATTTAAAAACTTCCTCCTCAAGCTATGAAAAAATTGACAAACTCTTATGGTCGAATGAACAAGGAATGAACTTGTGAATTTATTTCAAATATTTTATATTAATTTGAAAATTTTTGTACCAAATAAATGTAATTTAAAATAAATGATTTATACTAATAACTCCTACGGGCGTGAACAGCTAAGAATAAAATTTTGATGAGAATCAGGTTTTTACGCTCAATAAGTTTTGAAGCAAAAAAAATTAGCATAATTTTTCGAATTTGTGAGTTAATGACATGGACAACCAGCAGACCTACCATATAGACGATGTAGTACTCGGGCATGTAAGTAGGAATAAAGGTTTTATGTCTCTTGTGTCTCTTTTTGTTTCTGTAAAGGTCATCTTTCCACGCCGAAGTATTTTTTTTCTTTGATAATTTGTCTGTCGAAAACAATAACTTTTTTTTGCGGTTAGAGTTAGTATATTTGACGATGTTTCTCCGTTTTTTTACAGCAGGAGATTTCTTGTTTTTATCTCTTCTTTGTCGATACTTTAAATTTTTCGAAGAAAATACTTCAATTTTCTTGCTTTTAGAATTTTGACTGTTATCCACATCATCATAATCATCATAGTAATATTCATCTCCGTAATAATCATATTCTTTTTTGTTATTCTCTCCATAATCATACAGATAAATCTCATCTTCATGGGGTACCCTGTTGGAATTGACTTTCTCATTATTGACCTTCTCGTTACCGTGAAAATGGTTCAGAGTATTATCAATGAAATTGTTATACCGATCATTTTTATTTTGATTATTATTTCTATTATTTTTATGATTATTTTCAACGTTTTTTATGTGTTTTTCTCCTCCTTTATAGCTGATTGTTTCAGTGTTACTTCTGTCATTAAAACTATGATTGGGCTCGTAATAGGGGCATACAAAATCTATGTCATCATACAGTTTGACTTCGATCACGTGGTCATTCTTGCTTGCTTTGAACCTGCGTGGTAGTAAAAGAAGGATTGAGGATTTTGAAAGGTGTTACTTAATTCATTATGAAAATAATGTTAAAACCAATAATATTTAAAATCAAATAAACCAATAAAAGTTCGAAATATTGTAATTATTCCTTGTTGAAGGCTCCTAATGTAGTAATGTCATTACAGTCAAAAATCTAATACTAAATTTTGACTTTTTGTACTAAAGCTTTTTCTTTAAAAATATTTTTTTGCATTTGATATTTTTTTTTAAGTTGTTTTCATAAAATTCCATTTTTATTCCTTCTATGCTTTGACCTCATAAAGATATGTTATTGAATAAATTAAGTATGGCGGTGATGAAGATGGTGTGGTTATAAAAAAGAATTCAAGTTTGAATAAGAATAAAACTGCTCATAACGCTTTTAAAAGAATATATTGAAATCAATGTGCACCTAAGAAATTCATTTGATGACCATTTAAAAGCTGACGTTATTGAAGTTATATTATCAAGTTCGTTCATTATTTTAAATTATTTTTCTCATATTCAGAATTTATATTGGAAATCTTAAAGTCGAAATACGGGAAATAGAGAATATATTCATTAAAAAAGAGAAGTTATAATTTTTAATAAGATCAAGCTTATCATGACGTGAATGTAAATAAAATTATTAACGTGATTCTTTCTGAAAATAACTTAAATAATTTCATGAGTTTTAAAATTATGAAAAAAAAATTCATTTATGAACATTTTTCAAGTTATTTTATATGAAAATTTTCAAAAAGTTTTGAAAATCAATTCGAAAGAAAATATAAATTTACTTAAAAATCATTTGGTCATTTGAATTTCCAGGTTAAAAACTTGCAATTTGGATGAGAAAATCAAAACATTTCATTTAAAATTCTTTATTAACATTTTTCAACCATGGCATTATCCCTCATGTATGAAATGAGCTTGCTAAAAATAACTTTCTACTATGGTTACAACGGAGTTGAATGGTATACTAAATGTTATCAACTTCAAAATTTTGTGTCTTACATCCTCAACTTTTCATAAATTAAAATATATAAAAAGTCGTTGACAATAAAACTCTTCATAACCATACAACTTTGATATGATTATAGAGGCTAAACTTTCAAGTTTCTAGGTCACGATAAATCCTTGTTTTCTCAACTAATCCATCTGAACTACAAGATTGGAATCAAATTAGTTCGCAAGTTTAAAATTGGAACACTTATAATAAAACTACAAGAAATATAAAAAAAAAATCTTATGCAAATGTGGGACTGTGAATCTGTTGAGTATTGAGGTTTCAGAGTCAATTGAACCATGAGTTCTACGAATAAATATTAAGTTATATAGAAAAGAAAGTTAAGAGTTGATCAAATTTATTTTCGTTTCAGAAAATTAAACAACTATATGATATTATCATAAATAAAAAAAACTGAGGGTCGATGTGATAAATGAATTAAAAAAGAAAAAATGAAGACTCAAGGTGTCAAATGGAAAAACTGACATATGTACGTATATGAAACTCAAAAATATCTTCAATAGTATAAATATAATTTTCACTTCCATTTTCATCAAGATCGTAATCACCCTTCATTATCTCTATGGAAAAAAGGTCTTTTTATCATTGTATTTATCTTATTTACTAACTGCACCCTCCTTCAGTACCCTTTCATTGGAATCATAATCATTTAGCCTATAAGTATCTAATTTTATTTAGTGTTTTAGCAATTTAAAAATCTATATATTTGAAAAATCGTACTTTTGGTTAATTATATTAGAGATTTTTATAATTTACCATTAATTGACGTCGAAAATAATAAATAATCATTTTACAAATTCTCACTTCGAAATTGCTTTAAAAGCGCAATCCTTCATTCATAATCAAATAAATTTTGCTTCAGAGTAGTATTTTGAATCTGATTTAAAAACTCCAACGATATTTTCATGTTTCTATGGTTGTTTATGAGCAGATGTTTGTTTATATATAAACTAACTCACTTTTTTTTACAATCACTTCCCACTTATAAATTCAATCCTTGCTCATCACCCCAATCTCAAAAGCTTCCGCAAAACTGGCTTATAATATACGTTTCATCGACTCAGAGGCTCGCAAAGTTTCCAAACAGTGCAGTATATGAAATTTCTTATAACTTTTTCGGCGTTACCAAAATGAATTTGGACAGTTACTTCATACAGTTTATGTTTGCGAAGTAGTAAAGTTAGAATTGTATCTATTGTAAAGAGTTAATTGGTTTTTTGTTTATAGCGTTAAATTCTTTGTGCTTGTGTAGGTTAGCTAGTTCATTAGAGAAACTGGTCTGGATATGGCAATAAATATTTTAATTAAAAACAATATAAATAATAAAAAAAAAAAATTTTTAATGGAGAATAGATAAAAAAGATTTGCAAAATTTAAATGACGGATAAAAAATTAGCACTAACACTACTCAAGTATACAAATGGATTCAGTGACTGAATGAAAACCAATGAGAAAACTTCAAAAATTAATGAACTGAGATAATAATAAAAAAATAAAAACAAAACTCGAAATTAGCACAAAGTGATAGTAAATGCGGCAATTTTTGCGATGTGAAGGGGTCAAAGGTGAGCTTCACGGAGCATGAAAGGTCAAATGAGAAGTTTGAAGGATGATCTTCATTATGTTAGAATATAAACACATATAAACACTACATGCATCTGTGCTGATATGGTCTTTTCAATGTTCGTTAATGCTCATTTTTGTGATTATTGTTCGTAATTGTTTTTAATATAATTTTTCAAATACAAAAAACGTGCGTTTGATGAATAGCTTTTTGAATTCGAAATTTTAAAATATTTTTCTATGGAAAAATAATCTTGAAAAAATTTAAATTAATTTTTAATGCAAAACCTGATATCTACATTCGATAAATCATTCCCCAAAACGCTTCATCATATAAAAATTGAAAAAAAAATTACTTTTATAAATTTTATTCATACTAAAAAATCAATCTTTTTGAAAAAATTATTTGCACGCTCTTTGAGTTAAATATATAAATAGATGCCAAAACGACATCAAATTTTATCAAACTATGTGAGTTTATATGCGGGATATCTCTTCTATCAAAGCACCTTCGCCACAGCCTTTGTCAATCTTTCTATGATCGTTTCATCAAACAAAAAAGTTTTTGTGGTTTTTGTTAAATTATGCATGCAATTTAGTTTGATTATGTGATTTACAGTATAAATTTTAAATTTTTCCATCAATATTTAAACTTAATCACTTTTATATATTTTTTTCTTATTGCTATTTCAATCTACTTCATCTTCACCTTTGTCTTCACTTCCACACAAGCTTTCAAAACCGATAAATGTATTTCCATCTTCCACGAGAGATCTATCAGTGAACATTTACACATTTTTTTCAATCAGTTTTATTTTCAAGTGATATGAATTGATATGATAGTTATGGAAATACTGAAATTTCAAAAAAATGCATAGTTGAAGAGTCATAAACTTTCCATATTTTCAAAGTCATTTTTCAAGTGCTCTTAAACAATTCATATCTCAAAAAACAATTCATCTCGTTCTATTCATTTATATTTTATTTCTTCGGCCATTATTTTATTTCTAATTTTTTTTCCTTCTCTCTTTTAATTGATTCATTCATTTAGCTGCAAAACACCAAAAAATTTACCTTTTTATAAAAGTATTTATAAATCTTACCATCTATTTATCTATCCATCTATCTATCCATCCACCCATTAGCCCACCCACCTATCAACCCCTTAACCCACCTATTCATCTATCTATCATAAACAGTTGCATACTCAACCTGTTACATATTCCTAGTTGTTGTGACTTTTTTTAACTTCAGCATCTAGCTAACATGAGAAATTTAGTTTTTACTAATCTAAAAAATAGCAAAAACACTTTGAAACTTCAAGTTCAAATGTTGAAGAATATTTTTTTAAAGTGGCCAGCTCATAAGCATTCCAATGTGAACAGTGAGTCAGGTTTATGATGGGTTGTAATGAGCTGCTGTAAGATTCTCTTATAAATGTTAACCCTAGTTACAATTCATCACTTTTATTTTGGTTTTTGAAATAATGACAAGTTTGAGAGTTTCTACATTTATTTCAACTTTCTACATTTATTAATTAAAAATTTTTTATTTAAAACTACAGAAATCACATTTCTGTTTTGAAAAATAATGATAATGCATTGAATGGCATCTTTATGCTTAGAACATGATTTTATATTCAAACCACAAATTTTTGAAACCTAAAGATTGGGCTGTTAGGATGTTAAAGGTTCATACCATGTCATTATGTCTGGCCACTACTAAAACAGTCATCATTAGCAAATCCAACTTTCCATAAGTGCTCATTATTTCATTTTTACGAAGTATTTTAATTGAAACTTTTTTATATATAAAAATTCGAAAAAAATTTTTCAACTTGAAATATATCATTGTTATGTTGATTTTTAACATATAAAATCTCACAGAAAAGAAAAATTCCACACCTCGGGCAAATTGATTTACAAGTGTTGCCAATCTGCGTTTAAATTTCAATTGTTTTTTCTTCGTATAAATCCTAATGATTTCTATCGTAAACACTTCCTATCTGTCTTAAATGTACGTGCGTTTGTACAATATATATCCATAAAACGAAAAAAAACTATCGAAGTTATAACGTGGGAAACATTGAAAAATATTTTTTTTGTTTGAAAAATAGTCAAAAAGTCTTTCAAAAATAAGAAAAAAATAAACAGAAAAAAATTTATTGTTAAAATCTATAAAAACTAATCAACACTCATCATTTTCATCCTCCTCACTTCATCACACTCACCATCTTTTTCCTTCTCCTCCTCATCATCATGGCTACCATCAAAGGGCACACAGATGGCATGAAATGAATGGAGATTAGAAGCTTCAAATGATTTCTTAATTGACCTTTTTCTAAGGCCGTTATTATAATGTAATGTGATGAAGGAGGAACAGAATGAATTTATGAGGATGATTATGGTTGTAGTAAAGATGATGACAGATATAAAAGCATATCATACGGATGAAGATTAAATGTATAACATTTCAAATAACAACGTTGATGATGGCAGTGATAGCAAAGATGAAAATGAGTAAGGTATGAATTTATCAAAAAATAAATACAATAATAATGAAATTTAAAGTCGAAACGACTTGAGAAAAGATTATCGGAGAGATAATGTAATATTGATATGGAGTGCTGAGTATATTATTTGGACTCTTCTCATGGTTATAAACTTATAAATGGACAAGTGTTAAATCTAAGCATTTCTAAAGGATTAAATTTGATAAAAAATTAATTCATGTCTATTATTACTAATAGTTTGATACGGTCGATCATTCTAATAACTGAATTTGTTTGAAAATCAACTCTATAAGTTATGGTTTGAAGATTGAAAAAAAAACAATTTTTTCAAAATAAAATGTTTCTTAAAAAATCTTTTTTTTTTTACGTTATTACCGTTTATTTAAAAAAAAATTTCCGAAAATTAACTTTAAATATTTTTAAAAATTTTTGAATCGTTTTCAATTTGATCATTTGATTTCACAGATAAATATTGCATTTCTTATGTAAATATGCACACACACACAACAAAACAACAAAAACAATGAAGCCGAAATAATCCAAATAATAAGACCATTACATTACAGAGGGTCTCGAACGAATGGTTAAATTTAATGGCTTTTTACTATTACGTACGCATGTATAAGCATTATAACAATAATAATTTACGAGGTTTATTATAGTGAAGCATTAGAAATTATTTATTTTTATTGAATAACTACATATGGATAAGTTTTTCATTCTCGTATGAAGTGATGGTTGAAATGTAAAGGACCACGGCAGGGACGTGAAAATGCTTGTGTGAATTACAAATTACTTCGAAGTAAAATGTTTTGAAAAAATTGACTTTCTAGCATGTTAGGTGTGTCTCAAAGATTATCAATATCACTTGAAATATGAAACTTAACTTTTCCAATTAAAAGAACGTGATTTAGAAAATATCGTAAAAAATCTTGTTAACTGACTAAAAATATATGCTTCAAAATTTATTTTCATAGTTTCATTATGGAAATATCTGTCTGATTGGGTGCACTAGCTGTTGCAATAAATGCCATTGTTTTTTGTCCTGATTCTCTTAATCGTGTGTTTAGTGAATAAATCAAATTTCATCAAATTCAGCTTGGAGATTTTTGAAATTTTATAATTTTGCTTTTTCCATTACAAAAGACTGTATTAAAATATTTTTCAGTGTCAAGTTTCGAAATTTTAAATAATTTTCAATACATTCCCTCGTCAAACCTTGTTTTTCAGGCACAAATTTTCAGGAACCAATATATGAGATAATTTTTTCAGCAACTTTTTGTAGTACAAGCATTGTTTTGATCTTATTTTTGAATATTGTTGTAATGAGTTTTTAACATTTTTTTTGTTTTTTTCAATTAAATGATGTTATTTCAGTGTTTTTTCAGATTTTTAGTTTGTCTTACAACGTTTGCAATCTTTCAAAACTTTGAAAAACTGATTGAATTTCAAAATATATTAAAATGATGATAAAAAATATAATGATAAAATCGAAATTTCTTTTGCAACCATTGATTGAATAGGGACAATGGGCAAGATGGATGCGTAAAAGATGAAATGAAACAAGATTGAAGTGAGCTTAAGTAAAAAAAATATAATGATTTTTGTTTGGTAACATGGAAATACAACTTCAATAGTCATATTGGAGTTAGTTGAAATTAAAGGTTGTTATTGTAAACAAATGCTTCAAAGTTGTGTTTTAGTGCGTCTTAAAAGATTATAGGCAAGTTACTGCAAAAGTTTAAGTGAATTTTTGTGAGTGATAAAATGAATTTTTATTTTTTTATAAAAAATACCTCATTAAAAATAACAATAATCAAAAAAGCTTATAGAATAATTGACGTAATGCTATAGAAAACAACTTTACATACCAGCTTTCACAATAGAAATTGAGTTATCTTGCTTTATATTCACTGCACTATTTTCCCTAAAAGGAAATCTTTTAAGCATTTTTTAAAGCTTTTTCACTGTTTTTATACAAGGAATATTAGTCATTTTAATTTATAGAGACAAGGGTTAGAAGTAAAAAGTGGCTCTCACGACCTTTACCTCGGTAAACTAAAATAATATTTGACTTACCCTTATGCTTGCAGACGTTTCAATGTTGTTGGAAGGTTTAGGGGTAAAAATAGATTTCAATATTTTTAATTATTTCGAAAATATTTCATGCTTATAAAGCTTTAGAAATTATTAATTAAGAAGGTGAAAACTTGAATTTTTTGATCTATTTAGAAAAACAATGCGATCAATATTTGAAAATCTAATCTTGCTTAAAAAAACATATAAAATGGAAAATTCATGCACAAAATTATACAATAAAACTTCAAAAAAATACTTGTACAGCTAAATACTCTAGCTTATTTCTTATATGGTGTGGTTTCAGCTCTACTCGTGTTGTTGGCTAACATTTGCACAAGTTTTTATAGCTCAAAGTTTTGTCTTTGTTAATAAAAAACATATCAAACATTTGATGATGTATTGATAAAATTGAAATAAAAAAAAATCTTTGCTAAAATTTTTTTCTGCATTTCCAATCTATCATACGAATTTTAATTGTTTTGACAATATTTTTTTGAGTTTGCCTTCGAAAAAAGAAGTTATTTAAAAATTTTTAAAAGCTGTAAAAAATTCCAATTTATTCATGTAACTCTATTTGTGCTTTAGTCTTATTTTAAATTTTAGTTATTTTTCTGTAACATGTATTTTATTGATAAAAAACAATTAAATTTGAAGAAGTATAATTACAAATTTTTGTTGGCTTAGATAAAAATGTCTCAATCATATTACTCCACAGATACTGTTCAAATCATAAATACTCATAGTCAAATTAAATTTGAATTTATACGTTTCATATTCAAAAGTATGAGGCCTATTAAAAATGGCTCCAACCAAAAATTTGACTTGATAATGACTTCAAAAAACTTGAAACATCTATGTTGTAATTGATACTAAACATGGAGAGTTCAATGTAAAAACTTGTTTTAGGGAAATTCATTAACTGAATAAAAAATATTAAACACAAAACATTTGAATTTGAAATAAAAAAAACACTATTGATGCATATTAGAAAAACTGTTGGTAAAAATGATGACGATTGTATAGATCTATATTATTTCAATATATGGTGATACCCTCATAATCTTTCCTAATCCCTTCTTCTAATCTTCTCAAATCTTTCCACAGCATCATTTTTGTATCAAAAATTAATGTTTGAAGATCATTAAACTATTTTATTTCTTTGAAATTTAATAAATAAAGCAACAGAAATTGAAAACATGTTTTTCATAAAAATGATATTATTGTACTTGAAAATATTTCAAAGAAAGAAGAAAGTGAAAAATTCAAAAATGGCGGATGCGGAAAAGGAAACAGCAGCCAGAACATCAGAAAACTTATTTTAGTTATCCTTTATAAGTAAAATTAGGTTCCAAATGCTTTTATTATATTTTTTCGATATTATCTTTAAAAATTTATTCTCAAAATAATATTCGAAGTTATATCAAAGCTTTTAAAACTATATTTTTTTTTTTTTTCAATACTTTATTTCAAAGTTAACCAATTTTTTCGAGTTTCAAAAAATATTATCATGCTGTATATGAAGGAAGTTTTTGCATGATAAATACAAAGGTTTTTGAATTCAATCACAACAATAATAGTAGTATTAGAATATTTCGATAAACAGTTGGTTATAACTTGTTTATTCTTATTTAAAAAATTTCAATTTTGAAAATTTTTCTTCTTATTATCTTATACATGCTTTTAAATGCACTTTAGCGCCTTTTCACATCAAATCTTATTTGCCTTAGCCAGCAGACGTTTTTTATTGAATTTCGAAAGTTGCTTCGAGCTGTATTCTTTGTTACTCTGAATATTTTGGGTGTTTTCCACGATGTTTATTTTTTGTTGTGTTGTTATGTTAATTAAATAAAACTTAATTTGTATTGTTGTTTTCCATCGATTTTTGCTCATGTTTGTGTTTTTTTTCGTGCTTTAAATAGTTTGAATTATTGTTTTCTAAAATTTTTTAAATTAATTTCAATGCATCTAACCAATAAAAATTCAAATATCTCCTATTATTCTGTTCGTTTTGTGTGGTTTCTCAAGTTTCAAACTCATGTTTACTTTAGTTTTGAGATTTTTTGTTGATAAAAAATAACTTCTGTGTGGTTTTTGTTGACTACTGTGTAAGTTGATATTTATGTTGATTGGGCATCATTTTGTGTTTGTTATTGTTAAGTTTTTTATAATTGGACTTTTTTATTTCTGTGGTTTGTTGTTTTGATGATTTTTAAATTTTAAAACTTTTTATTTTTTATTAGTGAATTTCAAATAAAATTTCAGTTTTGAGTATTTTTCAAGTTTACTGCAAATTATTTGAACACTAAAAGTAATTTTATTAGGTACAAAGCTTTTCGTTAACAAAGTAACATTAACAAGTACTTAATAAAATTACTTTTAGTGTTCAAATAATTTGCAGTATTTACTTTGCCTAAAGAAGATTATCATGTTTTTCAAGTTTGATTTTAGTTTTGTTCAAGAAATAAACATTTTTGAAAGATTAAATTGAACAAGACAGTTGGTATAATTTTCGAAAAAAAATTCTTTTTATTCAAACTTAAAATTTTTTCGATTATTAAAAATATTTATTTCAGATAATTTCTAAAACATTAACTATATATATGTTTGATAAAATTTCAAATACAAAATCAACTCCACAAAAAACAGTTAATTTAAATAATCGAATGTTTATTTTTAAAGATAGTTAGTACTTCAAAAACCAAATTTCGAGCCAAAAGCCTTATTTTTTTGTTTAACCTCTTTCACGCCAGGTTAATAAATTTTCATCCATTATTCCTGATTCTGCTCCCGATAATTGTTTTTGAAAGCTAATGTGAACGTTTTCAGACATTTAAATATTTTATTTTTTGCACATTAGTTCAATGAACTTCCATGAAAGATTTTCTACATAGATTTTATATTTATCAAAGTTAAATATTTATTTATCAAAACCTTGGAAACATTTGACTATTTTTTCTTTTATTATGTACGTTTGTTTTGAAATTATTCTATTGGAATTCATTTTCATTGAATACTTTTGGACTAAGACAAAATTTAGTTTTTTTAAATGTATTTCTTATTTATAGAATTGTTAATAAATGATAAGTATTGGTAAAAATTGATTAAATTTAGAAAATTTAAAATCAAAAAGTAAGTCAAAAATAATTTTTCATGCTCTCATCCTTTATATTATTGAAAGAATATTAAATACCTTTTACATTTTGAAATCATTTTTTTTTTAAATTGATTATTTTTACAACAAAAAATTGTACATAAATGTGTTTGGTGTTTTTGGGAGTGTTAGTGTAATGTCGTCTTTTTAATCTCTTTGAGAGTTTCCCTATATAAGTTTATGTTACTATGATTTTGAGATTAAAACGTAAATAAAAACCAATTTAAAAATTTTTTTATCACTATTTTAACGTAAGACTCACAACCATACGATATAATATACATGCAAAGAAGCATTGACGACAACACACGCATACACCTAACCATAATGGTGCAGATATAAAGAGACATACACAAGGAAAATTTAAATGGAGTCATTCAATAAAATGTTCTTCACGCATAAGCAAAGCACATGAAAGAAGATGCATTAATTTGATATAGTTCCAACTAATAAGAACTTAATGAAGCATTTCACACTTCATGATTTCAATTACTACAACCTATTAGTGTTTCTTGTGATGACAATAAAAAGAATAATAATAAAAAGAATAAAAACAAAATAAAATACTTTTCTATTTGATTCAATTTGACTTTATTTAATTGATTATGTTATGGATAAATCCAAAAAGTCATTCAAAGTTGCTACATTACGACCATGAAGTTACATTTGTTATTTATGATGGAAATGACCACATCATAACTAGGCTATTTTATATCTATTAGAAAAGCTTGCGTGGGATTTGTATAGTTGTTATGACCACAACGCAAATAAAAAATAAACCTAAATTGGAAAGTTGATGAAAAATAAGAAAAAAACTAAAAAAATCGTTTTAACATGATAAAACGGAAAGCACTACTTTGATATTAAATCAAATTGAATTAACTTCATAATTCTGAGATTTAGTCATAAGAACGCTAATATTAGTTGTGGAATGGCGTTTTTCCCAAAAATAATACAGAAACAATAAAGAAATTGAAGAGGCAGTTAGAGCCCAGTTATGTCGTTGGGGCGTTGTTTTGTGAGCTAATGCTTTTTAATAGGTCTGCTATTATTTTGACATGTCTTTCTATTTATGATAATTATTATCCAAACTGAAAAGTATTGAAAATAAACTGAATTAATTTGAGTTTAATCATTCAAAATTCTATTTAGAAGTAATTCTGAATTTAATTTTGAATTTTTAAGAAGGTTTTGCAAGCATCGTTTTGAAATGTTGAATAATTGAAATTTAATTCACGTATTGTGCAGAACTCAACAGTTTCCATATGAAAAGTTAACATGAAAGCTTTCATTTCACACTGCATCAAATTAATTAATAACTACCTAGTTCTGAAATTTCCTAAAAAATTATTGTATAGAATACAAGAAAACTTTTAAAAAAATTTTTAGTTCCATATAAACTACAAAATGTCTAACCTGTATTTTTGAAATTATTTTTCAAACTTTCAATTGTGTGAATTTTAAAATTTTATAAATTCAAAATTATATGAAAATGACAGAATGAAAGATACAAGCATTAATTTTCTTATAAACATCACAAAGTATTTTTTCTTAAAATAGAACTACCCATGTTTTCTATTATAAAAAACTAATGAAAAAATATAAAAGTTAAAGTTGTAAAATTTAAAAAAAATTTAATTTCTTTTGGAACGATGGAAGTAATAGAAACTTTTATTTCTCGCTTTGTTATTCACCACAATGCTGTTTAAATCGTTTGTCTCTGAATGTGTGGTGCATGCGGGTCTTTGCATTCTTGAAGACTTATTTCTCAACAAATACATTTAAAGTTTTTTCAATTTATTTGAATATCAGTAATTATAATATAATAAACTTAAATTATCAACTATTATTTCCAGATTGTTTTGTGTTTTTGAATTAAAATTTTTTATTCCATACTGTTTACTACTATTCTCGGTTCAAGCTAAATATGTTTTCAAAAAAAATTTAGATACTATATTAAAAATTTTTCTAAAATGAAAAAGTTTGTGACTTCAATTCACCTCATAATCATTTTTAAACTTTTCAAATTGTGTTGCATTAAAAATGCATGCATCCCTTTCAAAAATAATCACTTCCGCCAAGTTCTCGAGTTTTCTATTAGTACTCGCTTAAAAGCTACCCAAATTGAAACAGGAAAATTTCTATTAATAAAACTATTTCCAACTGTAAATTGATTAATACTTGAATATAAACTCAAATTAAAAACTTTAATAAAAGCTCATCGAAATTTTTTAGCGTTGAAACAAGATTCAGCTGAATAGAAAACATCCATTTTCATTCTATTTAATTTTCAATTTTGCTGCTGTAGTTTATAAAAAATAATATTTTAATCCTTCTCAACTGAAGCTTTTCAATTTTCAAATTAAATTTAAAATTTTATTTGTTCTCATATTATCATAAGTTTTTATTATTTATCAAATCCATTCATCCACTAATGTATACTAGTTTAATTTGATTCTACCTCGTATAATATTCTTCAAATAAAACCTGCGAGTTGAAGTACATTATAAAATGCATATTTTTGTGGTTGATTTTTGACTCAAAATGAATAAATACCAAGAAAAAAATTAATTTTTTTTAATTTTTCAATTATAAAAACCAACATACCTACCCTCATTTCTCAATTAGAACTGCCAATTTAATTCTAATCAAAGCTTTAATATTATACAACAAACTCCAAATTCGCTTTTATCTTATTTTCTTATTAAAACAGGAGAAAAACGCTTATAACTATTTGGACCCTTGTGTTTTTCTTTTTAAAACCATGCCGTCACTTAACACTGCACCATCATTCAACATACAGTCTACCTTATCTTTGTTCTTGGCGTTTGTTTTGTTCTCATTCATTGAATTGGTAGAAAAAGTATGGGTCATTTGTTGTTATTTTCAAAATTAAAAATCTATTGAAAAATTTATTGAAATTTTGTGATTTGAAGTTTGAATCTGATGTCTTAAAAAATGCTATCTTCGCGTGTTTTTAGACAGGCACGTTATTAAACGACCTAGAAATTTTTCAGTGAAAGCAAAATGCTGAAAAATTTGAAAAAAAAGTTTCACTTGATAAAAAAAAAAGAGAATCTTCAAAAGAGTTCAATAAAAACAAAGGAAGAGCGACATAATGAAACGCTGAGCAAGGGATAGCCGTCAGAAGATACAGATTCAATGTCGAATGATCGTGTCTATGTAAATTAATCGGACATTCATTTTCTCCCGAATATTCATTTTCAATATCCTATAATTATTTCTCTTTCATATCTAATTGAATAGTTATGATTTTTAAGTGTAATGTTATTATATGTCCCAGCCTCCATAGATTCCATCTCATTTAGAACTACCGTACGTCTCTTACTTTTGGAATATTTATTAACACACTCAGTTACTCAATGAATATCGAAAAGCAAAGTTTAATTATTTTAATATATATAATTAATTGTTGGGTTTTATTATATTTGTTTGAGGCCAATTTACCAGACATTATGATCGGTTAAGACACCTTATTTGGTTATTTTTTGTGTTTTCAATAAATTTAATTATTATCCATTGTTCAAATAATTATATTAGTCAAGTATCCAATCAGTTCCATCTTTATTTTTTTCATGAAACTTTACACACAACCTTTTTTAACTCTTTAAAACTTCAACGTAATAAATGGGTCTCTCAAAACTACACCAAAAAGCACTCAAAGCCCTTACCACTGCTACTACTACATCAGTCCTTATCTGTGCACCTTCATGTTTGACTCTTATCTCCATAAATACCTTGAATGTGGGTTTAAGTGGGAGGATGTTTTGGTTTATGTATATGAAGGTAAATGTTTATATATGGATAAATTTTTGTCTGTTTGAGTATAGATGTAAAGACATTTATTTTTCATTGTTTATTTTAGCTTATCTTATAATATTTTTTGTTTTTACACCTTCATGGATCCATTTTCTTTATTTAAAATTTTTTTTTAAAGTTTTATGTTGCTTCTATAAAAGTCAATCTATTTTGAATTCTTCTTTTTTCTTCACACGATCTATAAAAAACGATAAAAAAACTCATTTTTCTTAAAACTCGTTTCTTAAAGTTTCAGCCATTAGAATTTTTTGACTATTTATGTTATAATCTTGTATACAACAAATAATCACATCATGTTATATTGATTATTTTTCTATTAGTAGTAGTATTAGTGGAACAGTATCGAAAATTTTATTCTTTGTTAATTTTTTCAATATGATTCTATATAAAAATTTCAACATGACAAATCAAATGATGAATATTTTAACATTCATATTCGATTCGAACAAAACATAAAAAACTATTCAAAACCAAAAAAGCAGAGAGGAATCCACACCGGTAGGCATCAAAAAATCAATGGAGGTACATTAAACTAATAAATCAACAGGTTGAACAAAAAACTTTTCAATTTAATAATTAATTATATTCCAAGTGCAAAAACTTAAAATTTTCATCAAAGAATTTAATGAAAACAAGACTACAAGTGTATGTTTGAAACTGCAGATCTCCGAAAGTGTGTGAAATCGTTGGGTTGTATACCTATGATAACTTTATAAAAAGTAAGGTTGATTCGAAATATTATCTAGTCTTATAAATTAATTTGACAAATAGTAATATAACAACTGAGAAAATTCAAAATTGTTCCTATTGTCGATGCAAAGCAGAAAAGCTAATTATAAAATAATTGGAAAAAGAGTAGCTTAAAAGTTTTCAGTGGTTGTCATCCAATGATGGATTCGTGTTCACAAACACATTGTTGAAAGCCTATGCATCAAAACCTTTCAAAAGTTCATTATTCCATCATCGATATAACACCAATTTGACGAGCAACTTTGTTCAGAATTTTTTTAGAGGAAATAATTGCTTTTAGCTTTCTTTAAAATGTTGCTCATAATTGATTTTTAAAGTCATGAAATTTAGCTTTGAATTATATTTTTATTCAATGAAGAATGTTTTTTCAAAACAAAAAATCAAATTTTAATCTTCATTCTCAATTATTTTCAAACTTTCGCTCAAAAAGCCAGTTATAAAAGTATTTTCAAATTCTTGAGATTTTTAATTTCTCGGCGAATGGTTTTTTCGATAGGCAATCAAGAACTATTAAAGAAGCTCTTTTCATTCTTTCTCAAGCACTTCACAACAAAATTCTCAAGAAGACATACATACCACAGCATATTACGTTGTAAATTAGGATATATAGGAGGGTAGATGAATGAATTGATAGGTTAGGTAGGTAATTAAGCAGATAAGTAGAAAATAAATGAGAGCTAAATACTTAAATGAAGGAATCAACTTTTTGATAAGATTTATCTTTAAGAAATTTGAGTGTTGAAAAAAACGATAAAAACTAAAAATAGAAGTAAAAAAATAAGTGCGTAGAAAGAAAAAAATGTAGGAATTTCAATGTGACACTCAGAAAACTTTTTTGAGCAAAAAAATAATAATTTTTATCTTTTGAATAAATTTTGAATAAAAAGTGATAAAGTAAATTTGATAAATATTTGAATTCTATTCATGTCCAAATAGCGTGCTTTAAATACCCGTGCATTTTGTTCAAATTTAACACTTTAAATAGCTAAATTATAAAAATATCTTTTAATACAGAAATATATTTTTCAAAGTAGTATTACATTGAAAAATTTGTTAATACATTTTATATTAAATTGATTGTTTTTTCACGTTAGTACCATCCATTTTTTGTTTCTCCCACTCAGCTTCATGAAAATTTTCAATAACTTTTACTTTGAAATTTTTGAAAGATTTTTAAAATTTTGAAAAATATTCAGAAAGGACGTGTAAGTAAACAAAGGTAGCCACGTGGGTCAATAATGCAGGGAGATAGGAGGATGGGCAAGTATACAATCAGAAAAATGTTGCTAGGTGAGAGAATAGAAGCATTAGAGAAGATATATAATATACGTTTAATTAAATTTAAAAATATTTAATCGAATTAGTGTTTAAAATGTGAAAAAGGTTGAATAATTAATCAAGGGAAGTTTTTAGATAAAATATTAGGAAGTCAACTGGCGACTTTTGCAAAAATTTTCTTCACTACTGCGTAACCAAATTTTCATTAAAAATTATTTTTTTTAAATTTCCACTGAACGTGCCCAAATATGATCATTTAAAGGGTTTCGAATTAGATATCTTTTATAAAGAGTTTTCAACTTGCTAATCTTATTGATACGAACAGTAATAGAGTCGTAATAAGGAATTCTTCAGTCACCATTTTTTTCTTTCATGACTAAAAAATTTTTTTTTACATTCGATGTTTTTTATAAGTAACATTTGGCAATCTTGCTTTATACAACATCTTTTTCTTCATTTATTTTTAAACCAGCTCAATTAAAATTTTTTTCTATATGTTTTAACGTGGTATTTGAGTTTTTTTTCAAAATTTTAAACTCTCAAATTGATACTAAGCAACAGATAGATAAAAACAAATTTGCAATTAGAATTTGATAGTCAAATTGAAGTGTACGAATTGTTCCACTAAATCCTCAAAATTGCATCTCAAAAAAATCTTTCAGAGAACTTTATAACTTTGTATACTATCTGTAGACATGAACGATTTTACTTTTTCGTATTGAAATTATTTTTACCAAATATTTTTGGCACAAACAGTCATTTTTATTAAAAATGATTTCACTCAATGAAACTTCACTAACATAACTAACCCTATACTGGCTACAGGAAAAGCACATTGACCAAGTGTCCAGTCACAAAGTGGGTAGGGTTGTGAAGCCCTATATATAGAAGGTTTTACAGCGTATTTTTATTGCTACTAACTTTAATATAAAATCGTTTACTTTAGTGGTCATTTGTTGTTATTAAATAGGCCTAAAAGCTTAAGCAAAGTCTTACATTTCACCATCACTTAGCCAACCAATTCCATTCTAATGACATTTGAAAATAATTAACTAATATCTATAAACATTTATCTCTAAAAATAACACTTTAAATCAATTTAATTTCATACCTCATTTTTTTTCACCATGAAATTTTTGTTTTTTTTGAAGCTCTAAATTCTGCTTGTTATAACTATTGCCTTATATTTCATAATCCTTAAAAATCCCGATGTACGGTGGTATAAACCATGAGACACTATTGAAAAAAACGGTCCAAAAGTACAACCAGTCAGTCTATAATTGTAATCTTAAAGAACTTTAAATCATATGATGTTTTTTGGGATTTCAAGTAAATTTATAATATATAAATGCGTCACGTAAAATATGGGAGTTAGATCTGATAAAAAATTCCAAGATAGTGTATGTTCTTAGACAATTATTAATTGAAACTCAAAATTTTTTTAATTTGAAACAGTCTTTCCAACATTTGCTAATTTTTCTAATTTTTATGATAATTTTACTTTTTTCCACAATAACTATTGATGTATAAAATATTTATATTAGAAATATATCTTCATTTATATACCGATACTATATAGACTTTTTCTTGAAATATAATTAAGCTTAAACATCACTATCATTGAGTTATAAATACTGAGAGAGACTTGTGTAAATGTAATCAGTGTTTAAATATTACGCAAACGTGTCACAACCGGCTGAGAGTTCATAATATGCTGGCATAAAGATTTCCTTTGTTATTGATGGCGTATATGAAGAAGCTGTTAATATGAGTGTGCTGTCAGCCATAACCTTTGAGTCTCAAACTCTTTATCAATTGATTGATTTGTTTTAAGAATTTTTTGCCAATAACTTTTAATTCTTCAATTTTTTTCCATTTGCGTTTAAAAATATTTTATTTTTTTCTTAAAAATTTTGATGGATATTCATCTTCATAATTGTTTAAAATTAACTATTAAATATTCGTTTGAAATTTTTTGTTTTAATTTCCAAAATATCAAAAGTATTTTGATTATTTTAAAATAATTAGTAAAAAATTTTATTTATGAAATTTGAAAAAAAGTACGTTTTATAAATTGAAGGGCCATGGCCTAACCCGTTTCATCATTTTGTCAATTCTCTTATAATTTTTTTATTCCCCACTTCTACGTCAATTTTTTTTAATTTTAAATTTTTCACTTTATAATTTTTTTTGTAAAAAAATTAAAAACCATTGAGCTGTTATTTGAAAACCCAATCAAGTAAAAACCCCCAATCAAAGCACAAACAACGTGGGTTCCCACTAAATACTCAAACCCGCATGATAATCATGACTAGATAGGCTCTGAAGTTCGTCAGTGGTTGTGCCTCAAGATATTGTTTTTGACGCATCATGCTTTAGTGAATGCAGTTTTTCAAGTATAAACATTTTTATAAAAGTTTTTTATGATGCATAAGTTTTAAATAAACAAAATATAAATGATTATTGAAGTGTATTGATACATGTCGTTAAAATGAAAAACTTGGCGCATTAAAAACTCGAAAAAGTAATGAACTATATCTAACCATAATTTCACCAATAAATGCATTAAAACCTCCAAATTTGAAAACCTTTATTTCCAATTTTGACAAAACTAAATCATTCATTATTCACACCAAAACATAACCACTGTCATTAAATGTTCTTCATTATTACAGAAAAAGCTTTAGGATAGAAGTGGCAGTAAAATTGGAAAAGCTGTCAATATAACGGCCATAACAGAACATCGATTTTGCGTACAATTTTTTCCTTTTTTTATAAAAACTCTTTGTTCCATTTCAGATGTTCAGTTTTTTTTATTTCATGGTCATAACTATATAGGTATTGACTGAATATTCACAGGTAGATTCGAAAACTTCCAATCATCAGTGTTGGACTCACAAATACTTCATATCAGGGACGTTTCAAATGAGTTTTATTAAATGAACAATTCAATACATTACAAGATATTGAAAATTTCAATAGCTTCAATGAATTTAGTGTTTAAACTTTCATTGCAGAAATTTCATGTTTAATTGTTCTTTCGTAACAAGAAACTCTTGCTAAAAAGTAATTTGAATAGAAATTTATTTTTGAATTTAGCTTTTAAAGGTTCAAAAAGAACGGTTTAAATACCATTGGTTTCAGAAGGTGCCGTGAAGCTTACGTTGGATTATAGAAAGTTCCGAATTTTCGAGTGCATATTCCTAAAAAAAGACGTTCCTGCTAGTAGAAAAAAGCTTCTTTGTTTTGAAATTACTTTTTGATTTTGGGAATCTTATCAACTGTGGAACTCTTTTAACAAAATGGTTGTATAAGTATTTGATTTTTTATCTTTTGTGTTTAAATTTGATAGAAATAAATAATTAAAGCTCCAACTCGACTTGTTGTACATTAAAAAACTTATTCAATTAGGAATATATTTTCAAAAAAAAAGAAAAAAAAACACTAGCACTTATGAAAGCACATGAAAAGTCCAGGTTTCAACATTCAATCTATAAAGAAAATTCATATTTCACAGTAAACTTCACAAGATTCTAGTGTTATTACCATTATGACTTATTAGTGTTGATCTTTAGAGTTTGCAGTTATCAATAATACTTCAACTGTATAGCATTACAGCTATCAACTCTGCCACGATTAGACTGAAACCGTTAAATCATCACAAAATTGTCAATTTCTTATATTTCAAGCAATATATTATATTTCTCAATATATTTTTTGTTTCAATGATTTACATAAATGTAGCTACAATGTTGTTGAAATAGGTACATGTTGATCTATTTTATAAGGTATTATTAAAGTACTCTTTGGTTTTCTAAATTTCTATCTTTAAAGCAATGTAAGGCAGATTAAGACGTATTAATCATTGTCTTGGTTGCATCAAAAGTTTTCAACGAGCTTCTAAAGCCATTCATCCTTCTGTCAGTGGCATTTTATCCATACTCGAGTGCATCCTGTCTAGCCATATATCCCACAATGTGTCATACAATTTCAATTATCATTTTTCTATTTATTGTTTTTTATTTAGCAGTAGTAAAGGAAAAAATGAAACATTATTTTTAAAAATAATGTTTATATTGCATATTATGTGTCCATTCTGCAATTACTGTCAAAAGCTTTCACTATTCGAATGAATGACAAATCAAGCGTTATCCAAACACCGGTAAATGGAAAATAACTGTTGAAATGAAATTAAGTTGAGTTTTTTTCGATTTGCTGAAACTTTATTTTGCGCATTACAACCTCAAAAGAAATACCCCATACTGTCAAAGTATTGAATTCCGACTAAATCAAATGTATTATTAAAAATCGTTGAGATATAAATCATAATGAGTTCAATAAAAAACTACCATAAACAACGTAGATCTATCAGAAAGAGTGGCACTATAATGAAACATGTATAAATCTATCACTTTCTATATGAAACCATAAACTACATGTAAATGTGAAACTAAAAACTATAAAGTCATATTATTATTTTAGAACTTGGGAGTATATAGAAAAAAAACTAACCTCTAAGGTCAATTGGAAGAATCTAAATCTGTATACAGATAATAACTAACTTAGCTATATAGAAAACGAGAAGTTGACCAAATAAAAGATAATTAAAAACTTCGTCTAAAAACTATATAACCACTAAAAACAGATATAAGAATTATATAAAAACTAACCAAAGTGATAACTATAAGAAAGTTTATAGAAGGCAATATAAGAACGATAAAAGCTGACTGAAAACAAGTGAGGCGTGTGTAGGGACATGCTTTGTAGAATAAGTGTCAAAGGTTTCATACGAGGCAATAAATTCATGCCTGATGAGATTGTATTTCTATTTTTGTTTTTTATGTTGTTTGTTGTTGTTTTTTCTGTATGTCTGTCGTTGTTTGTATACTGTTTTTGTATGATTGCTAATTTTTTTGTCATTTGCTTTTTTTTTCCCTTTTTTGATTTTGTTTTTTTCATTTTCAAACTTTCTATTCAATAATTTTTTTTATATTAGGAATTGAATAATATATTTCCAAGCAATTTTTTATTTACTTTGTTCTTATCTAACTAATATTAGTCTTTTTTACTTATTTTTAAAATTTCACGTCTATTACTTTCAATACATTCAAAACAGAAAAATACTTCAATTTTCAAAAAGTCTAGTCTCATCACAAAACTTTAGCATCTGTATACTTCATTGTAGAAGAGACAAATTCACCGGAATACATCATTTATAAACAAATTCAATATTATAAAATGACTCTTATTCATTTATAAAGAATTAATATAAGGCTATCTACATGCTTATATCATTTACATACAAAATAATTAAGTTATAAGTCTATAATGGATGAGAAACAGTGGTCATTTAAAAGATTGATTGTTAACATCAGCTATGAAATCTTCTTACCAATAACATCTATCCATTATTTTTGAAGTATTACTTAAATGAGGAAATAAGCAGGAATAAAGAGATTAAATAATAATAATGATAAAATGAAGTATGGCAAGGTTTGAGGTTATTAATTTCGTTGTTTTAACTTGAATTTTGTTCTTTATATTTTTATAATATTTGAACATTAGTTTAAAATTATCTTTTAAAAGTCTGAAAAAAAGTTTATATTTAAAAGTTTACTTAATTTCAGTGAATCAAAATAAAATTTTAAACTTCAGAAGTCTTCACTAATATTAATGTTATAATCTGAAAAATATTCAGAATTTCTTAAAAACGTGAACAGTTGACAGATTTAAACTATTTGGAAGTTAAAAAATTTTTTTCAAATCGATGAAATCTGTTTTTATAAACTCCATTTTCAAAACACGAAATTTTGACCTGAATATTTGGAAAAAATCATGGCTAAATGGCATTTCATCACTTCACTTCCGATTTGGCCTTTTTGACAGGTTAAAATTTGGTATAATTATCTTCAATTTTGAGATTTCGTAAGTAAATTCGGCTGAAATTATTTAAAAAAGCAATTTGAAACTTCTAAAAACCATCAAAAGCAATCATTCCCTTAAAACGATTTCGAATGAAGCTTAAAATTTTTGAAAAAAATTAAAAATTATACATCATGGAATCTAAGTGGAAATTATGTTTTGTTGAATATAGCTTGACTATTTCTGTCATCAGCTTCTTAAAAAGCTTCTGTGCAAGTTTTTGTATGATTGCGTTTGTGAATTTGTGTTTATGAGCACGTGTGTTTAATTTTTGCATATGTATAATTGCTAAATATTTTGAGGTATTTCAAAACTGGTTACTAAAAAACATTAAAAATTTTAGTGACACAATAAAAATTGAAATATTAAACGGAATCACTCAAACACGAACAAAGATGCCAACACATATAGCAAGACACAATGCTAAGCATTCGAAATATGTGGGCAGATGTGAGTTTATCAAACACAATCCCCGCAATTAGCTTCCTATTGTAACTCACTTATGCAGCCATTTCACATTTCTTATCGAAGCTTCTTAAGCAGAACTAAAATTTTCATTTTTTTAAATGAATTTGTTCAGAGTTTCTTGCTTTTTTAAAGATTGAAATTAACATTTAATGTAAGAATTTGTCATCTTTCTTTGGCGGGCTTGCGTGTTTTCAAGAATATTATGAAATAATTTTATTCCACTTGATTTTTATTAATATTTTTTAGTTTTTTAACTGTATTACAATTCAATACTGTGATCTGTTACATAAACTATTAATAACTACTAACAAGGATTCATAAGGAAGTTACGTACCAAAAATCATCTGAAGAGTTGCCCACTTCAACACTCCCTCATACCACAACCTCAACAACGTTACGTCTCCACAAATTTTAGCTCTCTTCAACAAACCCGGTCTATTAAACATAAATGATACAACAATAAAAAATTACCCAACACGATTTTATTGAAGCTTAGCTTGGTAAGTTGTTGAGCAATACACGTTATCTATCAACAAACAATACAATTGAACCCAGGGTTAATGATTTCAAATGAAACCAGTGTTACATTGAAAATTATTTAAGACGCCATGGAGTTGGTTATACAGGCACAACATTGAAATATTATATTCTCAAATAGATTGTGAGACTCAGTTAACTGTTCAAAAGACAGATCAAAAAAATTTACTTTAAAAACTTTTTTTAATAAACTTAATTACTCATTTATGAAGAAGTACTCAGTGTTGTTTGGAGAAATAATAGCTTGCATAGAACTTTCTGATCTTTTTTACTAAGGTTCCATTCAAGTAAAGGCATTTTTTGCATGTCCATAAGATTCCTATTCATTTCTAAACAATTGATCACGTCTTCTCAATCATTTTGATATTCTCATAAATGGTGTGCTTCATAATTAGCTTTTGAAACTGCTATTTCAAGGTACTGAAGGTTCATCGCTAAATTGAACTTATGATAAAATTTCTGAGATAAATTAATGGTGTAAAATATTAAAAGTGATTTTCATAATGATTATCTATTAGTCTATGATAAAATTTATGTGAAACTGGACTAAAGCTTATTCAAAAACTTTAAAAAGATTTTTTTTTATACCAAGTGACATACTCAGAAAACTTGAGTATGTCACTTGATAATGTTTTGAGAAAATCTTTTTACTCTTTACGAATAAAAGTTTGACACTGTGTTTGATATATTATTTATAGCTACACAATTTTTAATAGTTTTTCCAAGTGTTTAAATTTTAAAAATATTTTAAAATATTGAATACCAATCTTTGAAGAGTTCCACAGTTAGTTTTGATGCTTAGACATACATTTTTTAGACGGAATAAGATTGAACAAACTTCATTTCAAACAGATGAGTCGCTTTGTGTTTTATTTTCAGTATTTTTGTTTAAACTAAATTCTAGTCGGTTTATCTTTCATTTTAATGTTATCTTCTAATTTTTTTTACTTTATATAAACGATATTTTAGATTTAAAGAGTGTTTTTTACTTACTTATCTATATAGGTATAGTCGAGATCTTTCCCGAATCAACGCTCTTATAATAATGTGCGTTATTCATTTGATTTCTGAATTCGTTGAATGATCTGCACTTATCTTCTATACATGTAAAAGTTTTTATATGCAGATTCGATTTTTTTAATTTTGCCTTTACGAAGGAAAGAAAAACTTGAATCTGCTGCTATCAATCCATGTTACTTTGTACTCACAAGGTGTTTTTCAGCTGTTAAAAATATGGAAAATGATTTTTGAAAAGAAAATTTTCAAAAAATAAACTTTTCAAGAAGTTTACTTTGTATTTTTGCATTAAAAAACATGGCTTTTTAGAGTTTGAAAAACTTGACTTTGGCCTTTTTATTTCTTTAAAAGAAAAAAACTCTATTCGAACAAATGCTCTCTCTAAAAGGTTTTTAACTTACATTTGAAAAAAAACAGAATTACTATGTTTTCAAATACCATTTTTTTAAATGAAAATTTCATTCTTTTAAATTTTTGAATGAATATTGAAAGAGTGCAAATGTGGGCAACCTATCGTAATTCTTGCTTTTAGAGTACTTTTAAGATTCTCTTAAAAAGGTTCGAAATAGCTTCAATTTTTATAAACAAAAAAAAGTATACTTTTTTTTTAATTTGTGAAAACTTTTCAAAATTCAAGTGTCTTTCCCTTTAAGGAAAATATTTTTTTCAAAATTCAAAATAAAATGGAGCCTAAATGCCTTTTCGACTTGCAAAACAACTAAATATACCATTTTCGTTATATTCTGATGCATTTCAGACAAAAAATTTTCAAGAGCTTTTGACCCATTTTTTTTTTGATAGATGACAAAGTAGAGTTTCGAGTCATTCTAAAATATTGTGCTGAAGTTTTAAAATTTCGACGAACAAAACATAACGATAAATTTATTTCATGTTCTGATTTTAAACATATTTTTGATCGCTTCTTTCTTCTTTTTCAATAAAAATTCATATTAATTGTTTTATTAAATATTCAGAAATAAATATTTTTTAAAATTAAAGAAACCATTATTTCAAATAAAAATTTTTCTTAGCCATCTAAAAAAACGAAAAGAATAAAAAATCATCTAATTAGCACCATTATTATTCTATGAAAGATTAAGTAGATTAATTAAAAAGAATAGAGCTTCTAAAAAACAGGTGTATCTATACTTTTGTATCTAATCCATTACTTTCCCATTGATTTTGCTTCTTTTCGATATTCTCAGCAAGGTTTAATGGAAAAAAAACTTAGTAAGAGCTTAATATTACAGAGTGTATGATAGATGGTTTGATTGATGGATGTAGAAAAATAATTAGTGTGAAATTAATTATTATTTTTTAATTGAATAAAAATAATTGATAAAATTATTATTCATTAATTACATATCCGAAACAACTTTGAAAAAAATATTTTGAAGTTTTTTACAATAAAAATGAATTTAAGTTAAATTAGAGCCAAAAGCTGGAATAATAGCTTCAACGCACCGTTTATGCCACCATATATATTAATCCATTAATCTTTTAATTCTATGAAATGAATCAATATCTTATAAAAGATAATGCAACTTGGATAATATTATTTAGGATCTCAGTTTTTTTTATAATTCTTCCAAGTAGGACAAGCTCTCACCAACACCACAAGAGTGAATAAAACGACAAGAACTATTGAGTATAATCATTATCATCTACATTTTAAAAGTATAAATAATTAAAATTTAATATACACTTACTAATATATATTAGCAGATAGACCCAGATACAATACAGTTAGCTTCCATTGTATTAGGGGGTTTCAATGCTTTCACATTTTTCTGTCATCCTTTTCATGAGGGTTATTGATATTTCAAAAGACATTCCTACGTTTCCAATTCAATTCAAAACTGAGCGTTTGAATGGTGTATAGGGATACTTAAAAGTAGGGTGTCCATAAAGTATCGGTTACATTCATATTCTAAACCCCAAAATTTCCTAAATATTATTTTGTATTTATCATTTGTTATATATTGTTAAGTGATAATATTTTCAATCAAATCAAATAGGATTTTTTTATATATCTCTACCCTCGAAACTCGTTCATAAGATCCAGCTAAAGCTTTGGTGAAATCGTGGGTTTGATTTCTTGTACATGCATCTCTAAAAACACGACTGCTTGTAGCTATATACATAACAAATACTTTATAACTGAATATCATTGCAGTAATAAGAAACTGAGAATCGCGTGTTGGGAAGGTAGCTTGGTGTGTAGGCCTATGAAACATATGTATTCCTCCAACGAACCTTGATTTCAATCATATTTACACTGTAATATGATATGAAAGTAATAAAAAATCTGTAAATTTTGGTTCATATCAGTGAAATAATAATAATCATATTTATACAATTAGTTTTGATCAATCATTTTGAATATTTTCATTTTTTTTCAATTAGAAAAATATGTATATATAAATGTGAAGTATTAATATTCCTTCAATGTATTTTTTTTCTTACCATATTAATAAAAAGATTTTCAGACTTATATATTCAGTTGGAAGTATTAGTGTTGTGAGGCAGTTACAAGCTTTTATGCTACAGATATAGTATTAATTTGAAAACAAAGACATTTCTAAGTTAATTGAAATATTAGGTTACTTTTATTTAATATAAATAACTCTTGAAGGTAAATCCAGTGATGAAATATGTTGATAAACATTCAGAAATAAATGTTTGCATATGTTTGATGAAGAAAATTCACTGCTTGAAAGATAAAAAACAAAATTTAAATGGGTAAATTCAAAAAAATTTTTAATAAAAGAACATTTCAAAACTAATGAAAAAAGTTAATTTTTTTAAGAAACTAAGCATAAACTATTCAATGAAAACACTTTTTTTTAATATTATTTAAATAATATCATATAACGTATCAAAACAAAGAAATCAAAAATACATAAATTTTGAATATTTCATAAATACCAAACTGAAAAAACATATATGACGTGTTGAAAAATGCAAATTCTGGAAAAAATCTGAAATATGAGTAAAAAAATGTATCAGGCATGTGAACCAAAATAACTCAAAAAATTATTATTTAAGCAATGATTTTCCATTTGTACTGAAACTACACAACAGTGTGATATGATGAGATTAATTAACATATTTAATGATTGAAAATAGTTTTTTTAAGTATAGAATTAAAATTGTAGATACATTAATCTCCGTTATAAACTCCGTTAAACTGACACTTGTAAAATCTGAAATACACTCTTCCTTTGAAGCATTAACTGCCCAAGCCTCTTTCCTAACACGTTCCTTAACCATTTCTGTTATTTACCGCCCTCCTAACTCAAGTAATTTTATTCGTGAACTCACAGCTCATCTTTATTTTCTTTCTTCGACATTCAATCATTTCATAATGGCTGGAGATTTTAATACCCCTAATTGTCATCATCTTGATAATCCCCTTAATATTCTTTTGCGAGAGCACGGTTTGATGCAGCATATTAACTTTCCAACTCACAGACTTGGCAATACTCTCGATCTTGTTATCACACCTGCTTCTCTCTCTCATCTTATTTCTGACCCTGTCAGCGAAATTTTTGAATCTGATCATTTCCTTATTTCGTGCCGTCTTAACCTCGCACGGCCCCACCTTTCACCTCATCGTGTCACTTCTCGGTCTTTCATGAATCTCAACTTGGCCGGCTTTGGAAAGGATGTCAATTTTATAAGCGATTTACTTATTAATTCTCCAATCTCTAAGGTTGATGACTTTGTTAGTTCCATGGACAAATTGTTTCTTTCGCTGATGAATTCTCATGCTCCTTTACGCAGTCATACTTTTCGCCCCAGCTTCCATTCACACTTTCATCTGTCTGAAAATGCTCTCTCTGCCAAACGCCGAAGAAGGAAAATCGAGAGACAGATATCCAGTCTCCGAAAGCTTTGTGTGCAAGTCCCTGATGATCTTTTACAGGAATTCCGTATTTCACGTAAACTCGCCCGCGCCGCCATTAACAAGTCACGTGCTGATTATCTTAATCTATCGCTATCTTCAGCGACACCTAACTCCAAAGCCTTTTGGAAAACGGCGAACTCCATACTTCACAGGTCTCCTCCACTTCCTCCGCGGACTCCTGCGGAATATGATCTTTTTGTTGAAAACTTTAGCACTTTTTTCAAGACTAAGATTGAGTTGATTCATAGCTCGCTACCGATCACTAATCTTCCCCGTCAGCCCTCCTTAACTGACAGTGATCAATCAAATCTCTCATTTTTCTCACCTCCTAGTGTTGATGAAATCATCAAATTGATCAATTCTCTCCCAAAATCCCTGTTTTCCTGCTTAAGCAGTTTTCCGGCATCTTTGCCTCCATTATATGCAAACTTTCGGCTCTTTCCTTTTCACAGGGTATTTTTCCAACTTCATTCAAAACGGCGCAGGTAACCCCTTTACTGAAAAAATATAATCTAGACCCCATGCAACCATCCAATTATCGTCCTATTTCAAACCTCAGCACCATCTCAAAGATCTTAGAAAGGGTTGTTCTCAAGAGATTATCCTCTCATGTTTCTGTACTGCGTAACTTCAACCTTTTCCAGTCGGCGTATCGCTCACATCACTCAACGGAAACTGCGCTTTTGTACATCACTGACAGCCTCCGCAATATCTGTGCTACCGGGTCTGCGGCCGTCTTAGTGTCTTTAGATATTTCAGCAGCTTTTGACACCATTAATCATCCAAATATGCTGCATATCCTTGAAGACTACTTTCACATTTCTGGCATTGCTTTATCCTGGTTTCAGTCCTATCTTTCCGAACGCAAGCAATTTGTTAAGATAAGCTGCTCTTCCTCTACCCCTGTCTCCCTTCGTTTTGGTGTTCCTCAAGGTTCTGTTCTTGGGCCCATACTCTTTTCTCTTTATACTTCTCCTATTAGCGAGATCATACAGAAGCACGACGTTCTATATCATCAGTTTGCTGATGATATTACCCTCTTTACAGGCGCTTCTTACCTTGATCCTCATCCCAGCCTCACTAAGATATCTGAATGCATCACTGAGCTCAATCTTTGGTTTTCTAACAATCACCTCATGTTGAATCCTAACAAAAGCGAAGTGATGTTTGTCGGCAGTCCCATACTCCTTTCCAAATCCAATCTTCCCACTGAAGTAATCTTTGACAGCACTACTCTTTCCGTAACGTCCAAACTGAAGATACTAGGTGTAACTCTTGATTCTAGACTCAACTTTACACACTTTGTCTCTCAGATCATACAATCATCCAACTTTCATCTCCATGCGATCAGACAGGCACGCAAGTTCCTACCCTTTGACACTGCCGTTGCTCTGATCATCTCTTTAGTTCTTTCAAGGATTGATTACTGTAACTCTCTTCTTTGTCGACTCCCGAACTGTCTTATTTCTAAGTTGCAATCTCTCCAAAATCGCGCTGCTAAAACCGCTCTTCAAGCCGACTACTATTCTTCATCTCACACCTGTCTCGATCGCCTCCATTGGCTGCCGGTCGTACTAAGAGCCCAGTTCAAGTTGCTATGGCTCACGGCTAACATCTTATCAGCCAGCTTATTTATATGACCGTCTTTCCATCAGACAGACTTCTGAGTCTCTCAGGTCTTCCAACACTGGTTTATGCCTACATCAGCCTGTCTCTTCTAAACCTTTCTTACATCGCTCCTTCTCGCATATCGCCCCTCACTTATGGAACTCTCTTCCACTTAATGTCCGTCTTTCACCTTCTCTTAAAATTTTTCGCAAGCGTTTAAAAACGCATCTTTATAGCCAAATTTCTTTCTCATAGCCCTTCTGATTAGAACAGCGCCTCTGCAGCAAACCTAGTTTGCAAACTGCGCGCCCTACAAATACAAATACAAAATTACACTATATACAAGCAAAAATTATCGAAACCCGTTGTAAATTTTTTTTCGATGATTTTTTGAAACTATCAAGCGGCATCTTTATGAAGTTTTTATTTGACAATAAGGAGTGATCATGGTCCTCTAAGGTGGTGCCATCTCATTGCTGGGCTCATGAAATTTAAACAAAATAAAAAGTCCGATGATGAAGTCTCACTAGAAATTAGTCAAAAAATGATGATAAACAAGAAAATAGTTGAAAACTTCCAATAATTGTTGCCTTGTAAAAGTTCAAATTTACTAAACAGGATATAGATGAAATGGAATGTTTTGATGCAAAATATTTATTAAAAACTCCACAAGGTCTATGTGATATTTGTTTCAAAAGCTTTCAGGTGAATTTATAAATGCGCTGAAATGCCAATTTCCAGCTTTTTAGCTTCTAAAAAAAGTCGGTGTTTAGCTTCCGGTAAAATACACGGTGACACTATTTGGGAGTCTGTACTCTTGCTCGTTTGACTGTGTGTGTGTGTGTGTGTGTGTGTGTGTGTGTGTGTGTGTGTGTGTGTGTGTGTGTGTGTGTGTGTGTGTGTGTGTGTGTGTGTGTGTGTGTGTGTGTGTGTGTGTGTGTGTGTGTGTGTGTGTGTGTGTGTGTGTGTGTGTGTGTGTGTGTGTGTGTGTGTGTGTGTGTGTGTGTGTGTGTGTGTGTGTGTGTGTGTGTGTGTGTGTGTGTGTGTGTGTGTGTGTGTGTGTGTGTGTGTGTGTGTGTGTGTGTGTGTGTGTGTGTGTGTGTGTGTGTGTGTGTGTGTGTGTGTGTGTGTGTGTGTGTGTGTGTGTGTGTGTGTGTGTGTGTGTGTGTGTGTGTGTGTGTGTGTGTGTGTGTGTGTGTGTGTGTGTGTGTGTGTGTGTGTGTGTGTGTGTGTGTGTGTGTGTGTGTGTGTGTGTGTGTGTGTGTGTGTGTGTGTGTGTGTGTGTGTGTGTGTGTGTGTGTGTGTGTGTGTGTGTGTGTGTGTGTGTGTGTGTGTGTGTGTGTGTGTGTGTGTGTGTGTGTGTGTGTGTGTGTGTGTGTGTGTGTGTGTGTGTGTGTGTGTGTGTGTGTGTGTGTGTGTGTGTGTGTGTGTGTGTGTGTTTTAATTTATTCGGTTTTCTCTAAAAAAACAGTTATATTTTATAAAAAAATATTTAAAATTAAGGAAAGAAAACAAGTTTAGCATAAAAGTATTCTCATTGAAAAAGTTTTGGCGAAAAAAATGAATTGAATAAAAGAATAAGAAGATTATCTGGAGGGAAATACAAAGCTGACGAGTTCCAATACATACTCTTGGTGTTGTTAGCCTCACTGCAACTCTTCTACAGCTGATGATTACATAAAAAGCCTATTAATGTCAATCTTCCTTATGATTTGCTTTCAATAAAACCTCAAGGTATTCATAAAAACTTTTTTCACTTTTAGAAAATGTAGCTAAAAATTTTTCAAATTAATTATTTTTTTAATATCCTGGCATAGGGACAGATCAACAATGGAGATATATTCTTCCATTTTCACTATTTCTATATTCAATTCACAAAAGATTTTCATGGAATTCAGAGTTCATAAAACAATGAGCTGAATTAAAAAATAATCAGGCAAAAGCATTGTGAAAGATCTTATTACAAGGTCCATGTGGTTTTCGGGAGCAACAGACGCGTCATTTGAATAATCTATTGAATTCAATCACAAGTGAACTGGTAGGTTAAAATAAAAAATAATCAAAAGTTGAAAGAAGAGCGGCTCTTTAAAAGTATAGGGCAAATTTCAAAATGCTTGAGTCAATATTTATTTATTAAACTGAAAAGTGAGCACTTCAATATTTGGGTCACATCCTTCCAATGAACTCCAAGATAGTCCAAAGCTTTGCTGACGTATGAAGCATATTTTGTAAGTAAATAAGTTTTTATTAAATCAAAAAATATCAAAATTATATTTATTGCAGTGCTTAACATCAGTTATCAACTGGAAAAAATCTCTTGGTTACAAAAAAATAATCTTCCAAGTTATGGTTAAATAGTTCCATTGTCAAATGTTATAATTGCGAGCATTTGATATGCTCACCTGGTCTTTCTGCATAGAAGCATGATGAGTAGAATTTCTCAGTGGACTTTGAATGATTATGTGAAACATTCACATTTTCTATATAATTATTACATTTTCCTTCAGTAACGAAGAATAAAAAGCAAGAAATGTAAAAATCTTCACCAACAAAAACAAAAAAATTAACGATGATATCTCGGAGAGAGCGTTTTGAGGTTTCCATGAAACTCTGCAAAAGTATCAAGTTCAAAAAGCTAAAGGGTTACGATTACAAACGTATATGTATCTTTTTCTTCATTGTGTCAAACCAATGCTTTGTGATTTAACTTATATGACTCAGGTTTTTAGGTGTTTACCTATCTTCGTGTGTATGTGTGTATTTTTGTAATTATGTGCATCTACATGTGTGCATGTGTCCATGTGTGCATGTGTGCATGAAATATAATATAATGTCTCAAGTGGCATGCTGAGCGTTCCAACTGGGTGGGTAGTTAGCAGTGATTTGTGCTTCCTTTCATCATAAACTTCTTTATTGCTTATACTTTAGAACTTTCAAGTCTTTGTGCGTGAATGAGTGAGTTTGTGGGGTGTGAGACATTGTTAGCTTTTGTATGTTCTCTTTATTTTCTTTCAAATTTGATCAGATATATTTGTTTACAGCTTCTTTATTATGAGGTCTTTGTATCTTGTATTAAATTTTTTTATTAACCTCTGATAAAAAAATTTCTTTAAATTTTCCAAAGAAACTCACAATTCTTATCTTCATTAACACACCGATGCGAAAGCTACTAAAGATCAAGGCAGGGATTATTAAAGTGGGCGTGTGTAGGGTTTCAAGGAAGCCTTGTAAAGTCAAACTTCTGATTAGTTTTCTATGATGTTCGTCTCTTATTATGCTGTTATGTCTTTTCATGTAAGTTTCTACTTTCATATCATAGGGGTGTGTTATGGATGGGTTTTATGGATATCATATATCGTGCTGGGTTTATCAAAAAAAAATTATTTCTTTTACAGAAATTTTCAGTTTAGACTTTATAAAAATCGAGATAGATTAGATAAGTTTCCAGGTTATTTCATTTTCCAATCGAAATATAAAATAAAGTGTTGAACTTAAAATTTTAAGCATTCGGTTGCTTGTTTCACTGAGAAAATTTTCATTTAAAAAAAGGAAGCTAAAACATTTATTTTGAAAACAAAAGCTGAAGTTTTCAAAAACTTTAGTCTTGTAAAAAATTTTTAGAGTATGTACTGGAGGTCATGTTGTAGGAAATTTTATGAAACATCACTCTATAATAAATTGGGTTTTCATCATATGTGAAGTCTTAGAATATTTATTCATTAGACTGTGAAAAACAACTGAACAATTTCTCAAAACACACGATATATTTTAAATTTGAAAACTAAACAGACAATGTATCTATAGATATTAAAGCTGAGAGAATTGGCATGGAGATACGAAACACAAGAGCACATCAAACCGAGGTTAAAAGGAAACGATAAAAGGCGAGGAGGTTCAAAGAATAAAGATTAACTTGTTAATGAAGTAATAATAATCTTAATCTCCCTTTTTTCTTTCAGTCAAAGTGTTAAATCAAAATCTCAGTTTATTAAGGTTTTAGTTTTCCATTATTTAAATTTTTAAATAATTAAATCATGTTTTTTTTTGTTTGTTTTGTATATTTCCAAAATTAGATTTAAAATTAATTATCATTTTGTTTTCTTCATTCTCACCGAGGTTAACTGATGTTTGACCGCCTCATACCAACGTCTGTTATTGAGTGCAGATCTGACAACTTTAAAAAGAAAAACAAATAATTTTTAAAAGTTGAATAAAAAAATAATGAATAACGGTAATGATGACCTAATTGAGTTTATGATAAATTTATCAAAGAATATTTATAGATAGTATTTTGCCGTAATAGGAAAACCATTAGCGTAGGTACACGAAGTAATAGAATTGAGTTAAATTATATCAAAGTTGTCAGATTGAAACATTTTTAAAAAAATTGTAAGATTTCACCAATTTGAAACTCAAAGTTGATGGTGGAATGGTCAAGGCTCGTTATTAAAAAACCTAAGAAGTATTAATAAGTATTGTAAGAAGGTGTGGAGTGCAGTAATAAGATTAAATTAATATTGGACCAAAAAATTAATGTTTTAAAAAAAATTTTTATAAAAAATAACAAATAAATACTTGAAATCCAATAAAATTCAATATACTCTTTATAATGAAAATTTTTTTAAGTAATTGGAAACTCAGAAAAAAACAAAAAATATAAAAACAAGTGATACAGAAGGAAACATTTGTGGCCCACTAAGAGCACTGCAGTGTTTACACAGACCTCAGCAAAAAGTGCATCTCAATTAAATAAATATCAAGTCCATACGTCAATTACATTTGAATGTTGTTATGTGCTTAAACACACGCATGGTTACCAGAGAAGGTAGGTGAACAGAGGGAATAAACTAATTGGGGACAGGAATTTAAATAACAATAATTTATTAAAAAACATTGAATTTATCAATGAAATTTATTTGAATTGATAAAAATTTTCAAAGTTTTACGTATCAAATGGAAAAAACAAAATAGGAAGTAATAGTATACAATGATGTATGAGAGAATAATTAGGTGGGTGGATATGCGGAGAAATGATGGATGGATGGGTGAGTGGAAGATTCAAAGGGTGAATTAAAATAGGATCTTTTTGTTATGAGTCGATGAAATATAACAGTAACAAAGCAAATATATATTGAAAAGGGGGTCTGTAAAAATAAAAATTATTTGAAATAAATTGAATAATACTTTCAAATAAATAATAGCTTTTAACAAATCAAATCGGTATTTGTATTAAAATGATAAAATATGATCATCTTTGAATGGGATTCTGGACATCTCACAGATATGGGTGGTGGCTGTAATGGTGGACGGAGGAGGAATGCATAGAACTAATCATCGATGACATTAAAAACCAATAGTCAGTACTTTCATGAGAAATTTACTTTTGTATATTATTGAATAATTACATATTTTAAATGAAAAGATGCTTCTTAATAATCTAATAAAAAAAATTATAAACACACGGATGGATTGATGGATGATGG